>NDFZ01001151.1:0-12935 GCA_002192655.3 Mamestra configurata | reverse complement strand
ATGGATAATATATTAACACTAATAGGTACTAATGGGTTCTAAATTGTGATATAGTTTTGATTCCAGTAATAGGTATGGCAAAAAAAACGGCGTTACGTCAGCCCAAATAAATTGGGATAAGAGTGATGGTGGCAAAAAATCGATGATTTGATTACGGATCAAGTTTTATTGAACCACTTGACTTGACTTATTCAAGGCTTCAGTCCCTCAATGAATTGCGATAAGCTAGTTTTTTGTGACAAGCAGTAAATCAATACTGGTATGACTCACAAGCCAAACTTTTATGAATAAATAATAATAAGTACCTATATGCTTCTTTAATGCTTACTAAACAAGTTCTACAAAGATTATGAAATGACGCATCGTTACTTGACGAAAACTTAAAATTTAATAGTCATTTATTGTAAGTATTTGAATACTAACTGGTCCTAGTATACTGCATGAAAATCAAGTAAATTCGTGTAGTCACCGTTAACTCGTCAATGATTTAATGTTTTTAAAAGCGCCTCGTTAGCGTGTAGGTGACTTGCGAGAAACGTGGTGACTGAAACCTTATTATTATCTAGCANTTTAATGTTTTTAAAAGCGCCTCGTTAGCGTGTAGGTGACTTGCGAGAAACGTGGTGACTGAAACATTATTATCTAGCATTGAGTTCTTTATGCGGTCTACACAAAACTCCTTTTGGTTTTGTATCTTTGAGCTCTTTAAAGTTGTGAGTTGAGCTACACGATAACTGACAAAAGCTTGCACTGTTTGGACAGTTTTTGTCTGAAGTGCTTTCCCACATAAAAAAG
The DNA here is from genome assembly GCA_002192655.3 of Mamestra configurata. Lineage (NCBI taxonomy): Eukaryota > Metazoa > Arthropoda > Insecta > Lepidoptera > Noctuidae > Mamestra > Mamestra configurata. The sequence continues at coordinate 12,140 of NDFZ01001151.1, read as the reverse complement.
ACCTATATTGCCCCATGTGATTTGACCAGTAAGTACGGATTGTCTGGACTGGTTAGTCAACTTCAGCTAAGAAACAACGGTGGCATATTTCTAGTTAAAATTTAATAATGTTACGTAAGCCGTACTGCGCGGACGAAAATGCAAGTTATTGATGGTATCTAATTGTTAAATCAGCTATTTTTTTTAATAAGTCGATTTAAAACAACCACCAAGTCAATCTTCAAAACTGGCACAAGGTAAAACAAGGCAATAAAAGAATTTCGTCTTAAAAAATGTGCTTCGCATATTTTAGGAATTAATCTTCTGACTGTAGAATTTTCGAGTGAGGAACATCTTAATAATTTTTTAAGGTTCCGTAGCCTCCGCTGTCCGTCCGTCCGTCTGCCTGTCAGCGGGCTGTATCTCAAGAACCGTAATAGGTAGACAGTTGAAAATTTCACAGAGTATGTATTTCTATTGTTGTTATAAACAACAAATATTAAAATTTTAATTAAAAATTAAAGGGGGGCTCCCATACAAGAAACGTGATTTTTTCGATTTATGGTACGGAACCCTTCGCGTGAGAGTCCTAATCACACTTGGCCAGTTTTTTCAATCTTGGAAATACCCTTACTAAACCATTTCAATAATTGCTGTCTTGCTTCAAAATGGTATGTTAAGGAAAATATACCGAAAATATATTATTTTTATAATTTTATGTAGGTACAATTAGGTACCTTAAATTATATTTGGATAATAGTATTGTGATATATGTGTGTTGCTGTATTACCAGACCAGATGAATGTAAACAAAGCAAAAAGGATTATAGCTGGTGGTATTCCATAATTTCTGCCTACACATGGTAAACAGGTGTGATGTATGAATGTAATATGTACATAATTATTGTGGTTTAATTACTGTGCTATGCAGCCTGATGTTGAAGATTGTGTAAAAATATTCTGTTACTTACTTATACCACCCAGTATCAAGTAGCATAGAAGTAAGTGTAATACTAGGTACCTAGAAATAATAAATAATGATTACAACTTGCTATTGTTAAACATTCATTCTTTCAAACAGTCATATTTTGAGTAAAATTATGTTCCAAGGAAACATATATAACTACCTTTTTATAGTTTTGACTAGATCGGAAAAACACGAATGGTTGTCATGTAGCAGAATGTTTCAATTGTTTAATACAAAAATTGAAATTACCAAGTTCAATTTTAATAATCTTGTGAGACTTTACAAATATTTAATCTTTATTTGTCTTGAAAATGGGTAACTGTCTACTAGTTTGATTTTAGAGTGTGATACTGCCATAATTCTTAGTTTGCCTAAGAGCAATCATGTTCATTTAAGAAGAGAAACACAACTTGTGACATTGTAATGTCTCGCTGATGTGGAGCACTTACTAAATGACAGAATTTCCCTATTAATTTTTTTCCTCTTTATTTTACTAAATATTTTTAACAAGCACCATCAACTGCATAGCCTTTTTGGAGTGTGCTTCAAGTTTAACCGGACATTGCTGAATGCCAGTATTTAACTTTTAAAACACATTCATAAAAAAAAACAATACAATCTGAAGCGAAACATTTTTAATATTTTTTTTTTGGCAAATAAATCTCAGGAAACAATCATAGCTTTAAAGATTTTATAGATATAAGATAAGGAAAACATTAAAAACTTGCCAGTCATCATGATAGCTAGCTACCTATCTATCTACACATGACATAGTACACAAAAATAGAACATACCACTTGAGGCACGTTATCTTAGCAATTAACAATAACGGAAGTTCATTGATTATGTACTTATTTTATTATAATAATTAATTATTATAATAATTCTTGAATCAAATAGGATGGTGTAGAAATTAACTCTATTTATATCCATACTTTTTATAATAAATGTACTGTATTAATGCAGGAGCTGGTGGCTAAAGAATAACGCTTGCCAAGGTGGGTCTGCGGATGGATACCAAGTTTTCTCCGTGCTTCGGAAAGCATGTTAAGCCGTTGGTCCCAGCTGTCATTTGTAGATCTTTGGCAGTTGTTGCGGATTGTCAGAAGCCAGTAAATCTGACTCCAGTCTTGACAAGAACTACCGTGTTACCCAGTTAATGGGTTGTGGAGGTCTGGTAGGCAGCCAATCCACATAAAATACTAGTATTCAGCTGAATCCAGTTTGACTGAAAGCCAATCCCAATATAGTTAGGAAAAAGGCTGGGCAGATGATGATGAAATGTACTCTAATATTAAGTAATCTTTACACCAGTGAAGTGGCAAGATGGTTAGACATTCTTGCCATAGCTGGTTAGGGTTGGCACTAGAACATGGCGATTGGGACAACCAAATAGAAGCTCAGAAGTGGGCAATGTTGGACTGTGGATGATGATGACAAAGTACACTTTTTATTTATTTATTATATACTTTATTGTACACCTCATTACAAACATAGTAAAAACGTTTAAAAAAAAACAAGTGTACCATGGGCGGTCTTATCGCACAGGGCAATCTCTTACAGACAACCTTTGGATGACATAATAATATAAAATACACACAATTCTAATTTACAGAACTACATCAGAAGGATTATTATAATATGTTGAAAACCTTCATTTAAAATTTCTTGACTGAATAAGAGTTGTATTATAATAATGTACAAGTGTAGATGCTCATCTTTAACACTAAATTAAACATTAAGTTATTTAAATTAATCATTATNTAAACTTTATGTACAATAGTGGTACATGGGCGGACTTAATGCATCAAGGCATTCTCTACCAGTAATAATAATGTACAAGTGTAGATGCTCATCTTTAACACTAAATTAAACATTAAGTTATTTAAATTAATCATTAATATATCCCACTTTATCAAGTAAAATTTATGTTTTAGTGAGTTTCTTTGTAGCTTGTTGTGAACTGTATATTACACTATACAAAGCAACAATGATTATTTCCAAGAATTCTCATTAATCATATAGTTACAGTAAGCTATAATTAACACTTACAAATAAATCATTAATGGTTTTTTTTTAAATGGTCTAAATTTTGTGGTTTAATAATTCATTTTCGTTTTGGGAGCCCTCAAAGTCAAGATTTGTTTTGTAAATAGAATTGAGCATGTAAAGATATATGTTAGGCTTAGTTCAGTGTAAATGAGAAACTTCTGATAAAAAACATGAATAAGGATATGATTGTTATCAAGTCAAACAGATCTTGTAAGTGTTATCTCAATCTTGATTAATGTAGGATATTTTTATAAAAAACTTAGCAGGTTTTGGTACTTGAGTAGTAGTTTGATGATGTAAGCTACAAATGTAATGACAATAGACTAGCTACACAAGCAGCCATGTTATGTGTTCCTTAGAATTTAGGAACATCACAGGTACTAACCTCCTCTGTCACATTTTGTCCTGCCTTCTTCTTGATATCGATCAAGTTCAGCACATTCCCAGTATTAATTGTCACTTTAGACGCACTCTTCAACATCGTGACCAAGTAGATTAACTTTTTTAATTGTTCGAGGTACGTACTCGCACACCACCAAGGTTACCGGCCAATATCACACACAAAAAATACTCTAAGCGCAATATTTGAAATGCGAACGCGCAGCCGACCGCTATCGGCAACTGAGAACGACTGAGAACTGGCCTTGCACGCGGAAACTCATAATTTTTATACACAATCAGCTGGGAAGTTATATCTGTGACGTATTGCAAAGTATGACGAAATCGCTCAATACGGTTGAGACAACATTTTGTAAGGTTATTTTGTAGAGTGCCGAAGATATGGCATTCGAATAATGAGTCGGCAAAACTATAATTTCAAGGAATTTTCATATTTCTCGATAAATATTCTATCACGATTGTTATGTCAAAACTTTTTATGAATGACTTCTTTGACATATGACAGTCTAAGATGACAGTTGAAGTCTAAGGTATTTTACACACTGTCATTGTGCCATTAGGTACTAGAAGCAGTCCTGTGAGCCACTGTGACACTAGCTTTACATAAAATTATGTTGGTGGAAAGTTTTCTTTAGTAGATGGCTTCATACACGTATACGTTTATTTGACTAAATTCAAGAAAGTTTAAATATTATGAATTGGGACAGCAGTTATAAAAAAATTGGTTGTCTTTAAAGTCGGTTTACGAACGAGAGTTTCACGTGACAACGTCATAAGAAACATTGACGAAATGATCGTAACGTTACAATGTGACAACTTGTTTTTTTAAAAGCGTAACGTTACAATGAGTCATCCTTTTTCGTGCGTGCAGCCAGCGTTCATCGATTTACTGACCTAAAAACCTGGCCTGAACAACCTAACTGGCGTTTACAAGATAGTGCCTCGATGATAAAAGTCGATTTCAATGTAACTTCGAAAAAGGTTTTCTTGCCACCTTCAAGTTGAAGAAATACCAAACATAAAGCCAGACATTATGAGGAATGTCAAGGAATAAAAAAAAATAAGATTCAAGAGGGAGGAAAGCGAGCTCGAAAATTCAATCGGCCAATCTACTGTCTTATTAAAACTGAGAGAGTTTTACCTAACTCCTAAATCGGGACAGATACCGCTATCTGCTTTCGCTGGATCATGCAAATGATTGAATGTATTTGCTAACCAGTTTAGTTATATTGAAAAATCCAATAAAAAACTAAATTATACTTACTGATTAAAACACCTCTATAAAAAAAATCAAGTTGTCACAATGACAAAGTCAAAATGACAAGATGAAAACGAACAGAACAGAAACTTCAACTCGCCTGACCGATAGTGAACGGTGGATTGATAGCACGTATTGTCTATTAAAATTCAGATTAATTTACTCGAAAATTTATAAACTTAAGTTAAACATAAAAAGAGCAAGATGGGTGTCGACATTTTGAGTTTTGCTTACGCCGCCACCGTTGCCGCCGGTGGAATAATGGGTTATGCTAAAGCAGGTTAGTTTTTTATATTTTTTACGATTCCTTTGCATAAAAAAAATAAAACCTTCAGATGTAACTATAGAAAGAATATTTGAGCCATAATTTGAGAAGTTTAGAAATATTAGAATAGCTGTAACATGTTTACTCTTAACTTTTATGTAATCAGTTCAAAATCAATTTGATAAAAGTATCTATGTTTTTACGTAAAACGGCCTGGCCAATAGGCGGAAGTGGATATGTTAACCAAATCTATAAGTGGCTTCTCATGCTCTTGATAAAATGTTGTGCCAGTAACAGTTATTTGTTTTTAATTTTCAAAACATCATTTTTATTAAATTAGTTTTCATTGTTCCATTTATAAAATGTGAATAGCTTCCTATCGATCACAATCACTGTGTTAATAATGTTATCAAGGATTTGTATTAAAAGATAAATAACAATAATTAATAATATCTAGGTAAACTGCTTGTAGAGCATGATTTGAATGAAATGCTATTTTCAGCATAGCAATTGCAAGACTGGTAAACCACAGGCCTGAACTGTACTATGAAGTCTTCAGAAAAAGCATTTTATAATTACTTACATAAATTGTAAAACTTGTATCTAATTCTGTTCTTTGAAAATTGTAAACATCTGGGATTGTCTGTTGAATTACTTAATTTCTTGACAATATTTGCAAGCTTTTTTCTAGAAGATTCCAGGAATATTTTCTGCTACTGTAAATACAATTATTTATTTATAATTATTATTTATTATATACTTAATTGTACACCTCATAATAAGAACAGGACAATCAAACATAAACTAAGTGTACAATGGGCGGTCTTATCGCACAAGGCAATCTCTTCCAGACAACCTTTGGATGGATTGAACGAAGGGAGATAGATTTAGTGTACAAGCGTTTTAAACAATACTAATTAGATATAATAATATAAAATACATAAATACAATACCAATTTATATCAAATATATAATTGAGACAGGAGCGGAAAAATTAAAGTGAACGGTAATGCTCCTTCACCATTCTTTTAAACATTGGTAGCGATAGGGCACGCCTCACTTTTATGGGTAATGATTCCACAAACGAGCCGCTTGTATACTGAAAGATTTGTCAAAGAAGTAAATACTTAGTTTTAGATTCTCCGAAGATCTCAAAGACCTAGAATGTTAATTTCAACCTAAAATGTTCATTTTCGACATAAGAAATTTTATATAAAGTCACAAGGTCAAAAGATATCAACTTTACCACACGATAAGACATTACAGGCAATCACTAATGTCCAATGTGTAGGTTTAAACTCGAAAACACTATTGTATTTAAATTGAATGGCTATGTTTACATTACATCCAACATGTGCATGTACGTGAAGTTTACAGTTGTCTGACAGTAGTGTTTGATCATTATTGCTATTATTTATTTATTTATTTAAACTTTATGTACAATAGTGGTACATGAGCGGACTATTTATTTACTTGCACACACTGCAACCTATGAGTGAATAATAGCCATATTGTAATATGTACCTACATACTAGCATTTGCCAGCAGCTTCGTTTCCGTGTCAGTTGAAACAATGGGAAATTCTCCCAGGATGAAAATTAACTTACTTATGTGCTAATCCGAGTCATGGACTGCTCAAATGCCAAGTTTAAATCCATTCATATTTTAATTGCAATATTGTTAGAATAGGATGTACAGTAAAATCCGCTTATAATGACATTAAATGGAAGTGAAAAACACATCATACTAAACCAACGTCATACAAAGCATATTCCTTAGCTACGCAACTCTACCTATTTTTGTGAGAAATTTTGTGTAATAGAGAGAAACTATTCAAATTGCACAATATGTCATCGCAGGGAAAGGGGTGGGAATGATCTCAAAAACAAGTGAAGGTGTTATGAATCATGTCAATCACTATAATTTAACATAATTCCTTAAAAATAGGTCATAATAAGCGACATGTTCATAAGTGAAGTCATAATATCCAAACTTTTTATAAAGACTTATGTGAAAACCAAACTTTGCACTGTATTTATTTCATAGTAAGCGATTGGTCAATATAACCGGACTCATAATAAACGGTTTCCACTGTACCTAGTAGGGTTTTGTAAAGATGATGCCAATATGAAGATTAGATTGCTGATCTTTTATTTGGTCAATAATAAATTTGATGTGTTTCAGGATCTGTACCTTCTTTGGGAGCTGGCCTCATATTCGGTTCAATTTTAGGTAAGTTACTTCATCAATCGTAGCAACAAATCAGCCATATACTTTGGTAAAAAGAAAACATATTTAAATTTTAAATTCAAGTCACCATGAATCTAAGAAAACTTGTCTATTTAGTGTAACTTTACATGACTTTGAAATTTAATTTAATACAGGGTCACTTCATGGAAATCCTAAAATTTATTAATGTTTTGTGTCTCTAAATTTCAGGAGTTGGAGCTTATCAGCTGAGTCAGGATCCCTCAAACTACACACTTATGCTAGGAACCACATCAGCTCTCGGAGGTCTAATGGGATATAGGTAATTATGTTTCTTCTTTAACCACTGTCAATAAGGAGCTTAGCTACAGTGTAGTGCAGTGACAGCTACTTAGTAAAAACCAAGGGTTTGGTATTTACCATAGATGTAACAAAGAAGGTATCCACTCATACAAGCACGGATCCACCGTTGTAGGCACAATGGGCATGAACCACAACCCTAATAGACTGACGTCATACGACATACCTATACAAGCGTTTAATTTAATTTGATATTTTTACTTTACTAGTGTTCGCCCCAAGGCTTTTCTCACGTGAAACTATACACTGTACGAAATCAATGTCAGGGCGTCATATATTTTGCAATAATGCACTAAGTAAATCGGTCATGAGCGAGTTCGTATTCCAACCCGCACTTGGCCGATTTTCGGGCGGCTGTGACCACAACCTTTTTTGAGCGCTATTTTCCCGCCTGCACTCATATCATGCAAAAAATCTATATTTTAATCAATTTCGACTAATTATTGACTATCCTACATTTATTTGAGAACACTTAAAAGGCAACAACATCTTGCATTGGTAGGGTATGGCACACATATAGGTACATATATGGTAACAAAGCCAGTACAATCAGGAGAGCTGCTTATTCTATCGAAACTCAGTATTATGCTACTCTAGCTCAAGGCCAGTGTTGCATCACGCGTACTTTCCTCAAGGCAGTTCAAGATTTAAATATATATTTGCCTTCACCATACTTACATTATGTCTCGCAAAAAGTGTCCACAATGAGAAGATTGAGCTCATACCTACATCACTTGGTCTATAGGTAAGGCAAATTGCGACATTGGGGAGGCCCATGTCCAGCAGTAGACGTCTTTCGGCTGAAACGATGATGATGAGACATTGTCAGACTGGTGGCAAAACAGACGCGACTATTTATTTATTTAAACTTTATGTACAATAGTGGTACATGGGCGGACTAAATGCATCAAGGCATTCTCTACCAGTCAACCTTTGGGTTATAAAGACTATACTGTGGTAGGTTTTCGGGTTTTACGCTTAAAGGAAAATTTTGACTCAGCCTTCTTAATGTGACTATTCTTTGACGCGGTAGGGCTAGTCATACGATTTATCTTTGAAGGCTCCTTCATTCTGCTACAACTGTGCATAATATGCGAAAGTATCCGGTCGACCGTTTTTCAATCTTAAATCTATGGGCTTGAGGACGAATAGTCTTCGATCCGTAATTTCCGCGGTTGTACCGGTATTTTCAAATGAACTGTTTTGCCAAAGGAAATAATTTTGAACGAATCAATTTTTATTTAATTACAGGTATTACAACAGCAGGAAGTTCATGCCAGCAGGTCTAGTGTTTAGTCTGTCAGTCGGTATGTTAGCCAAGATTGTATTCAAACATGTTGGTGCCAATTCTCCAATGGCTACCAAAGGGTAATTATGGAAAGAACCTTTTTATTTAGAAACTCTTTGGGTAGCATTTTACACAAAAAAAAGTTCCCTGAGTGAAAATAAATTGGTTCTTAATTTTAAGTGAAAATGTAAAATCATACATTTATTATTTAAGGTTGAAGGATTGTTATTTTTTTTTGCATTTTCAAACCGTTTTTTCAATATTGAATGGCTACTACTGGCATTAAATTTAATTTTCCAATTTACAGTGAAGAAGTTATTGAACAATGAAGTGAATTTTCAAGTGCATTGAAAAGCGTTTATTTTAAAATATGTGTTTTTTGTATATTTTGTAGTGTATGTGCCCGCACAATTCTTGGTGCAATAACTGTGTTCATTTTGTTTGCGTTAAGTAAACTATATTATTTATGACAAAGTAATACTAAGTTCAAGTTAAGCATGTTTTTTTCATATGAATAATGGCAAAATAAAAGGTGTTGGGAACTTATGAGTTTTTATTTACATCACCATGATATCCAAGTGTTGCCATTTCTAAACCAGCATAATCAGTAGGTTGGTATTTTTGTTTCAAGTGGTAGAAATTCGGATGAGGAACAATAAAACAACAAACATTCCGTATTCGTTATTTTCTATATTTTTTCCTTAAAATGTAGACAGTTTTGGAGGGAAAAAAAGTGATTTTAATACATAAATAGTTTGAATACAATAAATAGTTATATCAACGGCAAGTGATGTCAAAGTTACAATATCACTGATCTCCTAAGGCATGGTCCATACAACCGAAATACATTGTAAAGATTTTTTACACTATTGGTAACTTTATTATAGATTTAATATCTCTTCATAAATAATTTTAGACATTAAAACAGCTTAAATTATAACAAAATTGAATTTTTCATAAGAACAAAAAAAAACAATCGAAGTTTTGTAAAATGTAAAATTTACTTAAAAAATAAGAAAATAAATCTAATTTCAGAAGACCGCGAACCAGTCGCTCTTGAAGTCAGTTTTAAACAAAAAATAAAATAAAAATAAATCTTATTTTTAACATTTCTTAATATTTACTGTATAAAAGGCACTTCGTGGCAGTTTCTTTTATGTAACATTGATGAATATTTTACAACCTTTTTTAAACTCAAACCTAAGAGTATTTCTCGTTATCCAAGATCGCAGGACACTTGGACTATTCTGTTCCTAACGTTTCTAATATTCTAGTGTACTTATAAGTTCATTAATAACACAATCACATTGTAATATCACTCACGGAACTGTGTCCGACACTTTCATAAAGCATTGTCTTCGGACACAATTTATTTCACACACAAGTCGCACACTCCCGTATCTACTATTACGAGTTTGATATTCAGAATAAAAACAAGCAAATAACAGTCTGCTTGCTTTTATTGCTATTGANGTCTTCGGACACAATTTATTTCACACACAAGTCGCACACTCCCGTATCTACTATTACGAGTTTGAAATTCAGAATAAAAACAAGCAAATAACAGTCTGCTTGCTTTTATTGCTATTGATAATTATAATACGATTATTTTTATTACGAGTATTACGTGTTTGATATTTAAAATTATCACGAATTACCGATGTGATGTTCGTTGTCGGGTAGTGTGCGGTTCACAATCTGTAATGTGTTTGAGACTGGAGGGGACTGCCTTGTGCCGGCGTCAGTCGGCGGCGAGTCGCTCGCTCCAGTGTGACAGTCTTCATGGCTCGGCCCGCTCTTATCGTTAATGGCGGCTGCTAGAAAAAATAATTGATTAAATATGACTGGAGATTTTTCAAACAGTGATGTGAGAAGAAAATGATAGGTATCGAAAATTGTATACAATAGATTTTTCAGCAATAAAAATTATAAGTATGATTTTTAGGATTAAATCCTAAATTAAGACTGAAACACACATGCTTATGATTAAGTATAAGTACATTCGAGAAGACATAAAAATAACAATAGTAAAATAAGAGTAAGTAATATTATTAACATAAGGTATGGCACAAAAACTTAGAAGTAAGAGTAGATATATGTACAATGTATGTAGGTAATGTTTCCATAATGTTTGAAGTAGTTTGTGGAAGATATTTGATATGTATGTAGAAGTATTTATGTACATAATATGATGTCATTCCAGATCATGTATTAGAGTCGAGACTTAAGAATTTTTGTTGTCATTTTAAAGTGGATTCATCATCATTGCTTTGTATTTTTTTTATGATAGTTTCTCTTTCAAAATAATATTAATATGGGTATTTTATATATTTGGACTCTGTGATTCAGATCACAAAGTCCAAATATACTCTTACAGCCAGATTAATAAATAAAAAAATACCGGTTATCTGAAACCTGCCCGGAGTTTGTGAACCATGTCTATGAAATGAAACTGGCAGTACCACATTAATTTGGCTTAGGTAGGTATCAGTTGAGTTGCCAGTATAAAAGTGAATCCAATCAACATTATTCCCAAGTCAAGACATGAAATAAGAGATCGATGTCGACGCATGAAATAGAGTGATCATCCATCGTCCATCCTTACCAATAAATGGCAACCTATTGTCGAATTAGTTCGCCGCTCGTCAAGTTCCTTTGGAAGGGAAACATGAACCGTGCCGGTTCAATTTGTACTTGCTGAGAGTTCGCATCGGGTCGAATAGAATTGTCACTTGACTTTGCTTGAGAGTAGTACGTCCCAATTTTAAAGACAGGCTTAATTCCCTTGTCTTGGTAAGGACTCTTTGTCGTAGAATGTCTAAAGAAGCCATCGAAGTCCTCCTTCTTATAGAACCCTCTTTTCTCCGTACTCGAAGCAGGCGTTGGCGGTTTTGTGGTAAAGTCTTTGAAGTCGTAAGGAGACTTCGTTGATGTGATCGAGTATTTGTTTATTGAAGGAGGGTATGTCACGCTCGAACTTGGTGGTACAGTCGCCTTTGTGGTCTTTTCAGTGAAGAATTGGTATGGTTTTCTTGTTGTGAACTGGAAGTATGGTTTCTCTGTTGTTGTTGTGGTTGTAATTTTTGTTGTTGTTGTTGATTTTGTGGTGTATGCTGTGCTCTTTTGGTAGTATTTTGGGGTTTGTGCGGGTGGCGCCGAAGTACTAGCTACGTATGGCTGTGTCGTTCCATCGTAACTACGTGTTAAAAAATACAGTATTAGTTAAGTGTGCCCCTGTATGTACACAGGCTGGTTGCAATGAGAATGTGTTGTTTTCTCATTGACTGGGCCAGTGCTGTGGCGATTTTGAGTTGGTTTGTGCTGTGGTATGGTTGTATAAATATTTAATATTTATGTAGCCATAT
>NDFZ01001150.1:0-12922 GCA_002192655.3 Mamestra configurata | reverse complement strand
CTGAAGCAAATGCATCAAATCTATTTGATTTACTCGAAGCAGTTTGGGACCCATTAGATGACAATGCAAAAACTGTTAAATTAATCACGATTTTCTATTACTAAAAAACCGATCAAGTGCAAGTAGGACTCGCACACGACGGGGTCCATAGCGTAAGCCGAAAAAATCATGTTTATTGTATGGGGGTCCACACGTGATTTTATTTCATTTTTTGGGTTCCATTTCCAAATGGTTACCCACCAGAACTCTATTACTAAGCCTCCGCTGTCCATCCATCCGTCTGTCTGTAAGCGGAAGTTGAAATTTTCACAGTGTGATTTCTATTGCTGCCATAACAACAAATATAAAAATTAAATTTAAAACTGAAGGCTCCCGTACAAGAGACTTTCTGTTTTTTTTTATTCGGTTTATGGTACGGAACCCTTCATGTGAGAGTCCGCCTCGCACTTGGCCGGTTTTTATCATTTGATGTTACAGAGGCAATAAAAATACACACTCAGTGAAAATTTCAGCTCTCTAACTAGATATTACGGTTCATGAGATACAGCCCGCAGACAGACATACAGTCGGACGGACGGATAGTGTAGACTTAGTAATAGGGTCCCGTTTTCACCCATCAGATATGGAACCTTAAAAAACTAGAATTTTCAGTTTCGGGACTGTGCTTTTTTCGCGATGAAAAGCACCTACTGTGCTCAGCGATGTTATAGCTTCCTACCACTGAATTATTTTTCCTAGCTAGATCAACATCTAGCTCATGCAATGAACTCCTAAAAACCAACAATATAACCCCTATAGAATTATCACTATATCCAAAAAAGAATACAACATTAATGATAAACCTTTGACTGAAACAAAAACATTATTTCCTATTTTAAAGATTTCTTTTACACAAAAACAGTCTGTAGCGTATTTTCCATCCCTAACTTCAGACATAAAAACTCTAACTTTAAGATCATCCATAAAACCTAAGATACCTATCTACACGATGTTTATACCGCCTCTTTGTGCAGTTTGCATGCAACTATACATCAAAGCAACACAAACACTCTCTGATCTTATAAATAGCCAAGTAAATGCAAGTTCACATCGTAAATCATGGAGATTATCTCTGGCGTCTTCTTCTCGCATCTTCTTGCATCTTTTGGGCTTGCATGCATAATTTATACGGCACTTATCGTTTGAATCGTGTTGAGGATAGTTTATTTTGTGAAAAACGTTGGTTTCGCTATTTATTTTGGTGGAGATTCTAATCACTTGAGTTTTTTTTCATTAGTAGATAAAGAAACAGAGATATTCTAGCGCTTATGATTATTTCTATACTGCCTTCTGTATGTACTTAATGGTAGGTCTAACAGTACTTTTTATAGTCCTTAGATCTATAACGTTTCTAGCCGACTAATATTATACAGGGTGNCACAGCTTGGCTCATCGCCGCAAGGTTGCCTGCTTGTCGGTCTTCTACAGATTGTACTTCGGGGAGAGTGTCCAGGAACTCCACGATCTCATCCCACCGGCCCCCTTCTACCATCGGACATCTAGACGCACTGCAAGTTACCATCCCTACCTTGTTGCTGTTCCACCAATTCGCAGTAAACGTTTCCAAACGACTTTTATAATGCGCATAGCAAAGGAGTGGAACTCTCTGCCTGCGGCTGTGTTTCCGAACGCATGCAACCCTAACTAACCTTTCAAAATTAGAGTGAATAGGCTTCTTCTGGGTAAGCTCGCTCCATTGTCGACTTTGTCTCTGTCATCTATGACCTAGACTAGAGTCAAGAGCAAACACATTTCAAATAAAATAAAAATATCACCTGATGAAAAGCTATGATGTGGTTAGCAATGGACCTTACTCAGAAGTAGCCTATTCGCTCTTGACTTGAAGACCTCCAGAATTATCTGGAGCCATGAGTAAACACAGTCTCCGACAGGGAATTCCCTCCTTGGCTGGAGCTTTACTGATCATGGTAGCAGCTCTCTTTTGGAAGGTAAAGGTTCCGAAGAATTTGGGCTGATGAGAATTAATGTGAAGTCACATGAATAATGACCTAGACTAGAGTCAAGAGCAAACCAATATTAAATAAAATTTAAAATTAAAAAAAAATGCTAGGTTACTTCTCAATTAGTGTTTTACATTTAAGCCCATATTCTTACACAAATAAGATAAAAACTCGTAAACATATTTGCGAGCACCTGTTGCATAATCTGAAGCTGTGGTTTAAGAAACAAGGACCATCCACCACTTGGCAAATGACCTAGAAATCTAGGTCACGCAGAACATAGGTAGAACTATATACCTGCGCCAAATATTCCTGTAGCGCACATACAATAAAATAATACCAAAGGATAGTTTGATTGATGCCTAACAGATGGAAACCCATAACACCAATTTTGAGGGATTTAGAAGGTGTGCGGCAGGGTTATTTTAATTTGCCAAGTATAACTGGTAGTGGAATTCATGAAAATGGTCATAAATTGTCCTGATAAGCTAATTACAAGTAGGAAGGAGAGGTGATACGCAAGAAGAGCGAGTATTGATTCACTTTCGTTATCACTCGAGGTCAGTTGCGCGCGTTGCAGTGGGCTACTGGAGCAACGCAGCAGTTTACCCCAAACCTTGCTGCCTCGTGCATCTCAACACCGTGTTCCTGTAGAACTTACCCCATTTTTCCCCTAAAACGATTTTGAATAACGCGGTGACAATTGATAACGGTCAAAAGTGTTCGTTTCTGAATTTTGGAAGAATTGTTGTCCAAAATATACAACGTGTAGCAGAATAAACGCAATACCTCTTAAGGGGTCATTGTACTCATCATTATGAACAACTCATGGGACGAATCCAGAAATCGCGAAAAAAAAATCAGTTCAGTACATTTTGTCGAGCGGCAGTTGATTTTTTTTTCGCGATTACAGTGTCAGGTCGCGGGACTAAGGACTAACATACTAACAAAGGCCTTATGAGTTTTGTGCAGTGATATTGGTGTGGAACACCTGTGAAGAGTGCGCGGTTACGATTTTCAGAAAAAGGTGGTCCTAAAATATGTAGGTCGCGGAACAAAGCACCAACTGGACTATCGAAGGACCAATGAGTTTTGTGAAATGACAGTGGTGTAGAAAATCAGTGAAAACTGCGCGGTTTTGAATTGGGGAAAAAAACGTGGTCCTGATATATGTAGGTCGTGTAACAAAGGACCAACAACATTTCCGAATGACTTATGAGTTTTTTAAAGTGATGATGGTGTTGTGGCATTAAGGATGTGCTCAAGTGAAGTAAGTTTCAAAAATACTGTGCGTTTTTCTTTTTTATTCCAGATTTTATTTTCGGACCATACTAGTCTCCCTCCCCTTTCATCCCCCTAACTTCCCATGGCTTATCGGATCGTTTTGCTTGCCGACACACAATCTCCTAGACATTTCTTTGAGGCGTAAATACGATTCGCTGTGCTGAATCCAATGAAAAGTGGAAAAAGATTAGAAAAGCGCTACTTTCTGGGTAAGGTGCCAAATATAGCGGGGATCGTGGGCGTCTTTTTTAAGAATTAGAGTGGGTGATTTACGCCTCATGAGGCTTTGTGTTGTAGAGGACCATAACAAAGGTGACAAATAGCTATTAATAGGATACGTATATGGTAGTTATTTTTTAAGAAAGCTAGCAGCTGCTCGCGTGTTTGGGAGTATTATGTATGTACGCTTTGCTTTTCTTGTTTTCGTAATCTAGAAAATAATGCACAATTCCTGGTATCTGTGACCGATCGATACAGTCTGTCAATCTTAATAGTTAGCCCGGGGAAATTTATACCTGTGTAGGTAACAAGCCCGCGCACGCGTCCCGCGGTTTGTGCCATGTTGTCGGTCTTGTACGGGGCCGCTCGGCTCACAAATCAATCTAGGTATCTACCTAGGTACAGGAAGTTAATTGCGCGTGCATCCATCGAGGGTCTAGATAGACAATTAGCTTCACTCCGCGTCCACCGCGAATTTGTTTGAATGTTAAGAGCGTGCTTGCGCTGCTTTTTTTGTGTGTTAATTGTTCTTTAAATCGCGTTTACGCTGCCGAAATATTACCCATTTGAGAAGATTCGGGTGAGTGATGTGATTCCGCTGTGATGGGTAGTTGTTTCGTATCAAAAGTATATGATTGTTCTAGAAAATGCCAAAATGGCTACCTATCACATTTTTGTTGCCACGTGGTGTAATCGAACTCCAAATAAAACTAATGTTGGTCTTCAAGAAATTTCTCATCTATTAGTATAATACTCTTACGAAGTTGTCTTTGTGAGCAAAAATTGCCATTTTTCTATAAATTAGCATTGCGACCTTTGTCTTTTGACGATTGTCTTTTTTGCGATGTACACTAGTTTGGGTATAGCGACCTTCTTGGCTGTAGACTTGCCGCCCCCCAGAGCAATCCTCTGGGAGGAGTAGTTGTGGGGGGAGGTCCGCGGTGAGGGGTAGGCTCACTTTGTCCGCGCAGCATGCGCGTGTCTTGTCGTCGTTCGACGCTACGCGAACCCTTTTTTTGAGTAAGCTTATTTAGCAACTGAAACTATAACCTATGTTTCTACTTCAATCAAACTAATCTACCATAAGACCCGTGCTAAAAGGCACAAAGCCTGTTCTATTACAAAATTAATATCGTTGTAAACCAANTAGCAGCTGCTCGCGTGTTTGGGAGTATTATGTATGTACGCTTTGCTTTTCTTGTTTTCGTAATCTAGAAAATAATGCACAATTCCTGGTATCTGTGACCGATCGATACAGTCTGTCAATCTTAATAGTTAGCCCGGGGAAATTTATACCTGTGTAGGTAACAAGCCCGCGCACGCGTCCCGCGGTTTGTGCCATGTTGTCGGTCTTGTACGGGGCCGCTCGGCTCACAAATCAATCTAGGTATCTACCTAGGTACAGGAAGTTAATTGCGCGTGCATCCATCGAGGGTCTAGATAGACAATTAGCTTCACTCCGCGTCCACCGCGAATTTGTTTGAATGTTAAGAGCGTGCTTGCGCTGCTTTTTTTGTGTGTTAATTGTTCTTTAAATCGCGTTTACGCTGCCGAAATATTACCCATTTGAGAAGATTCGGGTGAGTGATGTGATTCCGCTGTGATGGGTAGTTGTTTCGTATCAAAAGTATATGATTGTTCTAGAAAATGCCAAAATGGCTACCTATCACATTTTTGTTGCCACGTGGTGTAATCGAACTCCAAATAAAACTAATGTTGGTCTTCAAGAAATTTCTCATCTATTAGTATAATACTCTTACGAAGTTGTCTTTGTGAGCAAAAATTGCCATTTTTCTATAAATTAGCATTGCGACCTTTGTCTTTTGACGATTGTCTTTTTTGCGATGTACACTAGTTTGGGTATAGCGACCTTCTTGGCTGTAGACTTGCCGCCCCCCAGAGCAATCCTCTGGGAGGAGTAGTTGTGGGGGGAGGTCCGCGGTGAGGGGTAGGCTCACTTTGTCCGCGCAGCATGCGCGTGTCTTGTCGTCGTTCGACGCTACGCGAACCCTTTTTTTGAGTAAGCTTATTTAGCAACTGAAACTATAACCTATGTTTCTACTTCAATCAAACTAATCTACCATAAGACCCGTGCTAAAAGGCACAAAGCCTGTTCTATTACAAAATTAATATCGTTGTAAACCAATCCGCGATCCGCTTACAGTGGCACCTAAACTTAATCACCTCCGACTTGACGCTTTAAGAATTGGCACGTCCGCCTTATTCAGATTCTCAAAAGGGTTAAGCCTTTTGTAGTGACAAGTATATTAGTGGAGGAGCGAAATATAAGTAAGCCCATGCGTTAGATTGGTTGGGACCCCTCCCAAGCTTATCCTGTAATAATGTTTATTTTCCATCAAGAGAGGCGCCTGAACTAACGCATGGGGATTTAAAAAAATATTTTGGACTTATTTTTCTTCGGAGGTAAAATCTCTGGCTTTGTTACATGTCTGCAGAGCGTAATTGCGTTGATTTCACGACACAGAACTTCAAGGGAAGCTTTGTATGCTTTTCCTTTATTTACACACACCATTTCCAATTTATGTGCGAAGAAAAAAATATTAACATGTAATTGACTGGCATTTACAATACTGCTGTAGAACTAGCTCAATTAAAGTTTTTTTTTTAACATAACATATCCAACAACATGCAACAGTTAACATCGACAGTGTTGGTGATGCCGCGTCCAAGTCACAAGACTTGGCGTTGCACGCCCTTCTGCGATCAGGCCACCGGGTGAACTGCAAAGTTGCAACAGAGGCTCTAGAAAATGTTACCTTTCAGCGAATGCGATTGACAAAATGCAGGATAAAGGATTGATCACGTGATATCTCCGCAGCGTTTGTCGATCCCATAATATATTGTTGACGTTTTGACAATCGCTACGCTACCGCTGATAGAATGTCACTTGTCGCGAGCCTCAGCTCTAACAATGGCGGCACTGTGTGGTGGCTTGCAGCGTTTTTTATGAACTTGACTATAAATGTACTTATCCCTATAGTTAAATTTTTTGTTTGGCCCAATACTCAGATACGGGCACACCGTATCTGAGTATTGGGCCTCTTGTGTGCAGACAAAATGCCTTTCTATTAACGAATGTGATTGAAATGTCAATATAAAAGGGATTGAACACGTGGCTTTTCGACAGGGTTTTGTCAATCCCATACATTTTTGACGCTTAACAATCGCCGTTGCGTTTGCTGCATGCGGCGCAAGATGAAAGATGGATATGGACTGTGGACTTCCTAATGTCAGAAAACAGTAATAGGAACTATAATTCACAGGGCCGTTTTTTTTTTTTTGCTGTTTCACAGCTGGGCTAAGATCTCCATCATGGCCGTTCATCTTCCCGGTATTTCGCCTCCTCTTAAGATTTGTCATCAAATGACTCCTAACTCTCTGGGGAACCGGAAGGGAGTCTCAGACTTTTGCTGACTAAAACCCATCCTTTCCTCCATATGCCCTTTGCGTTCCACGGCCGCGGTGACTCTTTCGAACAAATTCCGCAACGCAGGCTCTGGCCCTAGCGGGCCCCGACTTCTATGCTGACATCTCTTTTAGGCGCGCGTGGAACATTCCGCCGTCGACCCCTGGTTCTTATCGGACGACGAGCCACCTAACAAGACTTGATAAACTTAAGTCTAGTAAAATGGCGTAGCGTCAAGCAAGGCAGAGTAACCGGGTGTTAAATTAAGAAACCATCAAAGTTCTTTAATTTAATATTCATAATTAGACATACCATTACTAATACCTGCTAAAAATATACCACTGTATAGATTTTCCGTGACTCGGGCTATTTAAAATGGTAGCTTATACCTTCAACAACTCTTTTGACGTCAAAAAATGTCGGATTCGTCAGTCGTTTATCAATTTGGAAGGAGTGGAACTCTCTACCTGCGTCTGTGTTTCCGAACGCATGAAACCCTAATCTCTTGAAAATTAGAGTGAAGAGGCTTCTTCTGGGTAAGCTCGCTCCATCGTCGACTTTGTCTCTGTCATCTATGACCTAAACAAGAGTCAAAAGCAAACTCATCTCATATAAAAAAAAAATAGAAATCAAAAGTAACTCCTATAACGAAGGTATTTCTAAGAACAATTGCTGTGCTTAGAAATACCTATATAGGTTACTTTGGTGTCTAAATTGATTAACGACTGACGAATCAGACATTTTTTGACGTCAAAAGCGTTGTTGAAACCACTACCATTTTAAATAGCCCGAGTCTAATTAATGGAAAATCTATACAGTGGTATATTTTTCGACGTCAAAAACTCTTGATTACTGTAAAACCTCGCTAGACATAAAACTTTTACCCCATCTTGCTACACAATAATTAGTTCGATTGCGAACTTCCCGTTGGGGACTAATATCGTTCCATCTCCGTCGTCTGGTTTCTAGTATATTTCTAATTAAATAGCTAGTCGCCTTTATAAATCTGTTAGTTCCACTGGTAGTTAAAACTGAAGCAAATGCATCAAATCTATTTGATTTACTCGAAGCAGTTTGGGACCCATTAGATGACAGTGCAAAATCTGTTAAAATAATTACGATTTTCTATCAATAAAAAACCGATCAAGTGCAAGTAGGACTCGCACACGACGGAATCCATATCGTAAGCCGAAAAAATCATGTTTATTGTATGGGGGTCCACACGTGATTTTATTTCATTTTTTGGGTTCCATTTCCAAATGGTTACCCACCAGAACTCTATTACTAAGCCTCCGCTGTCCATCCATCCGTCTGTCTGTAAGCGGAAGTTGAAATTTTCACAGTGTGATTTCTATTGCTGCCATAACAACAAATATAAAAATTAAATTTAAAACTGAAGGCTCCCGTACAAGAGACTTTCTGTTTTTTTTTATTCGGTTTATGGTACGGAACCCTTCATGTGAGAGTCCGCCTCGCACTTGGCCGGTTTTTATCATTTGATGTTACAGAGGCAATAAAAATACACACTCAGTGAAAATTTCAGCTCTCTAACTAGATATTACGGTTCATGAGATACAGCCCGCAGACAGACATACAGTCGGACGGACGGATAGTGTAGACTTAGTAATAGGGTCCTGTTTTCACTCATCAGATATGGAACCCTACAAACTAGCTTTATCACTTTTTCGGAACTGTGCTTTTTTCGCGATGAAAAGCACCTACTGCGCTCAGCGATGTTATAACTTCCTACCACTGAATTATTTTTCCTAGCTAGATCAACATCTAGCTCATGCAATGAACTCCTAAAAACCAACAATATAACCCCTATAGAATTATCACTATATCCAAAAAAGAATACAACATTAATGATAAACCTTTGACTGAAACAAAAACATTATTTCCTATTTTAAAGATTTCTTTTACACAAAAACAGTCTGTAGCGTATTTTCCATCCCTAACTTCAGACATAAAAACTCTAACTTTAAGATCATCCATAAAACCTAAGATACCTATCTACACGATGTTTATACCGCCTCTTTGTGCAGTTTGCATGCAACTATACATCAAAGCAACACAAACACTCTCTGATCTTATAAATAGCCAAGTAAATGCAAGTTCACATCATAAATCATGGAGATTATCTCTGGCGTCTTCTTCTCGCATCTTCTTGCATCTTTTGGGCTTGCATGCATAATTTATACGGCACTTATCGTTTGAATCGTGTTGAGGATAGTTTATTTTGTGAAAAACGTTGGTTTCGCTATTTATTTTGGTGGAGATTCTAATCACTTGAGTTTTTTTTCATTAGTAGATAAAGAAACAGAGATATTCTAGCGCTTATGATTATTTCTATACTGCCTTCTGTATGTACTTAATGGTAGGTCTAACAGTACTTTTTATAGTCCTTAGATCTATAACGTTTCTAGCCGACTAATATTATCAGACTCCGATACGAAAATAATTCAAAACACTGGCAATACTAGTTCATACGAATATGTTGTCTTTTATCACAGCGTTTTTTTTCACAGATTTGGTGTCACTAATTGCAACAGACTGCTTGGAATATTTTGTAAAAATAATAGTCACTATGCTTGAATAGTTGTGAGTTTTTTTGACGTTTTATGCAATTGGAACGTTCAGTTTTAATTTCGGTGACAGAATTTATAATAGTTTCAAAATATTTCTATGAACCAATATTATTATCGTTTTGATGTCTCCACATTGTATATTAACCACAAAGTGTAAAGTTAGACAACTCACCTAGCCTGCTGTTACTACATAACGCTGAAAAAGCTCTGCTAGGTTGATAATGACCGTAATGAAATAAACCTAATTCCACTTTTACCAATATAATGTCTTCATACTAGAATATTTGAACTAATGACAGCCTACTTTCTCTTTAGATATTACTAACGATGGTGTTTCTCAGATATTTAAGCTAAAATACACTTGATAATAGTAATAATTTACTGTTCTTTTACGTCCAGATGTGCGATCAATTTACACAAAACTAAAAAAAACCGGGCAAGTGCGAATCGGTGCGAGTATTACACGAAGGGTTCCGTACCATAAACCGAAAAAAAAAGTTTCTTGTATGGGAGCCCCCTTTAATTTTTAATTTAATTTAAATGGTATTATTTGCTGTTATAGCGACAATAGAAATACATACTCGAAGAAAATTTCAACTGTCTACCTATTAGAACGGACGGACGGACGAACAGACGGTCGGACGAATATACGGACAGCAGAGGCTTAGTAATAGGGTTCTGTTGGTTGCCCTTTGGGTACGAAACCCTAAAAAACAACTTCTTTGTCAGATAGACTTCTTTATCATTTTCAGACTTTTATAAGTGGAAAATCTTATAATATTTTCTTATTACATAAAAATCCAATTTGAAAATAATCCTAACTGAATTCGTAGCTTACAAATAAATAGAATAACATCATTTATTATTCATTTTAATGGAATTAGTAAGCAGCGTAAGACTACACCAATATTGTATTGTAATTGAATTTCAGTTACGTCATTTGGATAAAAAAATACATTCACAAAATGTACTTAGAGTAGCAGTTTAGTATATTTTTGTACTTCTAACCAAAAAATATATAAAAGATACCTTATTTTTAACCCCATATTAAGACGAAGACACGACATAAAAATTTAAAAATAGCTNCCAACAAAAAAACAGCAATTACGGCATATCACGCCTATATAGAATCCATCTTACGATACGGGCTTATCCTTTGGGGTAACAGCACAGATAATCACCGAGCATTTATTGCGCAAAAGAAATGCATCAGAGCCATTTGTGGTATCCGTCCTGATGAGTCATGTAAACCATTCTTTAAAAAGCTAGGTATATTACCACTTCCGTCACTGTACATTTTTGAGGTTTGTAATTATGTTTATAATAATAAGGGATTGTTCAAAAAAGCCTATCAATTGAACTCTCGAAATAGAGATCCTTGCAGACTAGTTTTGCAGGATACTCCCAAGTCAGCCAAGTATGCGAAAAGTTTTCTAGTCATGTGTATACGCATTTACAACAAACTTCCCAAAGAAATAAAATTGTTATTAAATACTAACTCATTTAAAAACAGATTATTGAAATGGTTGAAGGAACACATGTTTTATGAAATTAAAGATTTTCTTAGTTTTAAACAATAAATTTCAAGTCTAATTGTCATTGTATCCGCAATGCTGAGAAATGCTGTTGAAACTATTATTATGCTTTTGATTATTATTATTATTAATGTATTTCTAATAATTTTATTGACTTTTTATCTCTGACATTGAACTTTAGAATTCACTGATCATAATTAATTTGCATGCAATTGAAACATATCCTGTATAGCTAAACATGCGGACTTAACATTAATATCTGACTGTAACAACTTTATACCATGTTTAAGGCAAATAAAGACTTATCTTATCTTATCTTATCTCAGTTGACAATTTATCGAGAGTTTACAATCTGTTAAGATATTTTATAATCTTACGGAGTTTGCCATTTTCCGGTGGCAGATACATTACTTTTGAAATAATTAATGCTTGAAATTATACAATGCAAAGAGAACGAAATCGTGGGATAGTCAAAAACAGTTAAAACTACCACTCCTTATTATTCAAACAATCAACTTTCCAATTGCAGTCCTGCCAAGATGTAACATGCTCTCATTTGCCATAAAAATCATATATTTTTGTTTTGTCCCATATTCTTATCGCCAAATCAGACTGTGTTGCCGTCCACTTGCTCGAATTGCGATTCCAGCTTGTAATCCTAAATTTATGGACGCCGACAAGCTGATAAAAATTGTATCTCTCCCTTATTTATCGGGTCTGTTCAAATGACTCTTGAATGTTTATTTGCATTTGTCCATTTTTGGTTAGGTATAGATACATATTTTGTGCTTTGAAAGTGGTTTTTGGAGTTTTAAATTAAGATTTTGATATTAGCATAACAAAAACTATGTAGGTTATTACAGAATACCAAACAAAATTAGTTTTTTATGAAATATACTATATATTGTAACACTAGCGGACTCACGCTAGTGCTACTTACTATTATTATTATAAAATAAAAACACGTCAGAGATTTAACTTCGTAATATATTCGGCATCTGCCATAGACGGGCGCTGGTATAAGAGTCCCATATAAAAACAAATTATATTTTCATATTCCTAATTCAAATTCTCTTTTACTTTTTGTCAGACGCTTCCAGAGATCTACCTTGTCTGCCAGAAACCTGCAGCCAAGAATATCCTTCTGACAATATTGTACAAAAACAATACATACGCCAAACAAAATTGCCAACAAGAATAAATATGGCTTTAACTTTAAAAGTGAATAAGTTAGTTCTAGACAAGCGTGCTTCATCGTCGACCACATCATCGCTACGCGATCTATCACACTAATATTATAAAGGCGAAAGTTTGTGAGTGTGTGTGTGTGAGTGTGTTTAATAATTCTCGAAATTCACGCGGAGTATCTGATAAACCGCGGGTAACACCGCGGGGCGCAGCTAGTCAATAATAAGTCTAGAATTAAATATTGCCAATACCCGAAGATGCTAAAGCAAGGAAACTTTAACATCCCTCCTTAAACCTTGTACATCTGACGTTACTAAATGCCATCCACTAATTCATATCCATTTAACAGAAATTAATCCTTCAAAGCTTTGAAGGAATCCGTGCAGATTTCCAGAGGGTTTTGTGCTCGGGAATTAATTACAGCCAAAATTAAAGGTATCTCGTTGGAGCAAGTTTCGGGAACATTTTCACGTTTTCCAGGGATTTTCATGGCGAGCTCTGTCGGCTAGGTACGATTGAAATTTTTCGAGTGGAAGCGACAAGGCTTACCAGGGACAAGGATTTAGATGTTCTGGAAGTGACTTGCTGGCAACACTTTGATAGACAGGGTTGCTTCGTTCTTCGGAGATAGTGCGCATTTTTCTTTCATGCAATCGTTAATATTGAATATTGCATGAAAAA
>NDFZ01001148.1:0-12919 GCA_002192655.3 Mamestra configurata | reverse complement strand
AACCCACTGTTTAAAATGTTTGAAAAATTCGTCGTGCCGAGCACGTTAACAACGCGAGGAATATCGTTGAACTGTCAAAATGAACGGCATTTCCATTGATTGCGTATTACGCAATAAACCAATATCTCTTTTTAGCTATGGTTTTTCCATAAACAACACGCGTTTATCTCAGTACTTACCAACTGTTCTAGCAGCAGGAAGGAACGACTTATTGACTATGGTCACTAAATTAGTCTATGACCTCACCGGTAATCCCCGACTTACCTGAAACAAATAACAAATACTTTAACATATTATTGATATCTATTAAATGTTATTATTGAATAGAACAAAAAATAGATGTGTTAAGGAAAAGATCGTAAGGAACTAATTGGATCGTCCAGTGGTCTAAAGGTACGATTTCCAGGATGAGTGAAGTCTTTTGGAATCTCTCATTTGGAAATTCTCTGAAGCAGCTCCGAGCCTGGATTTGAGCTCGGTTAATGGCAAAAGCCTTGCCACCATGGGAACATAACTGGGTAATGTGGGTACCTACATCGTACACGCCCGTTGCACCTCAACCTAAATCTTTGAGGAATACAATGTTTATTTATTTATTTAAACTTTATGTACAATAGTGGTACATGAGCGGACTTAATGCATCAAGGCATTTTCTACCAGTCAATGTTCTATCGTGAAGAAACCTGCATCTCCTAGAATAAGACATTCGAAGACATGGACATCGTGTCTTCCACCACTCCGCAGAGGGCCCGCGCCGCGTGGTGATTAGGCAATGATAATGACGCACCCCTTTCTCATAGAGAGGGTTTGTGTCAAGTTTAGCGATGATAGGTATCTCTTTGAGAACTTCTTCTACATGTTTTTAGTTATCTACATTTTAAATAATATTTCTGAAGATTAAACCCGCTGGTATCGATAGATCCACAAATAACACCGTATGAGATATTGAAAGCGAAATTACACGTTATTAATTTGAAGTTTGAACCGTTCTGTTTCAAACTCAAAAGCTTTAAATATATCATTAGCTGGTTACAGTAGTGGAAACTGCCGCAGAAAGCCACAAGTTTAATAATAAATTGAACACGTGTGAGAATGGCGGTAGGGGGCGCCACCTGACACTGTAGGAATGCTGGCTACGCTGAAAACACGACATATTGTGGTGCATGTATTTTTTTTCGCAATTCTTTTAAAAGTTTCATTGAGTGACATGGTGGGAATGAGAATGAAAAGTTTTGCTATAAGATCAGTTTTATATGAATGGATAAAATACAGAAGTTAAGATAGAGGGACAGACAAACAGTAGAAGAAAGAAGAGACATAAAACGGAAGAAGATCATGAAGTCTTGGCAGACCAACAGCCACATGGGTGGGTAATCTACAGAGAACTGCAAGAAAGATCTGGACTAATCACGTACAGGCCAGGGGAACATGGTACAGAGGGGAGAAAGTTTGCACCTTGGTACTGGGTGGAAAAAGACTGTCAATGATGATAATGATGACTTTTAAAAACAAAAGAGTAATGTTTGATTACCGAATCCAGAAATAATTACCAACATAAATCCAACATCCACAAATTAATGATAACGTTCCAAATATAAATTCAAACCGATTTCCCGAGAGCCAATAATGATGCAACTGGCAGGCAGCAATACGGATGAAATTAAAAATAATAAAAGCGCGCGCTGAGCAAAAACCGCAGTGATCCGGCTCGACGAGCTGCCGTGAGAAGTGTTCCCGGATTGCGTAATGTCCCGTTATGTTCCCGGACTCCGGACATATCACGGTTTCAATATTGTGGTCGGGGCTGAAAGATGATAGGAATGACGGGATCGTTGGCATTGACCGTGGTCACCTTTTTTGAAGAAGCTTATCAAAAATCTGCAGTATCACCCAAGTTACGGATTCGAACAAGGCTAATTGGCGATAGATTGTCAAATAGGAAAGACGTAGCACGTAAAGTCGGGTAACTATGGCCCCGTGGTATAATTTTTAACCAATAGAAACACAGCACACCATGTTTACTGTGTTCCTATTGGTTAAAGTAATAAACTTTGTATCATAATCAAAAGGATGTTAAATTCTTTTGAAGCAAATTCCTAATCCATTGCTTCTTATGTTAGAGAAATTAGTCACTTCGACAAAGTTTATAACGCAATGAATGTTGTTGAATTGTCAAAATGGAAGATCAAGACATTGATTGTGTTTCGCGCCTATCCCGCTGTAACGAGACTTCTTTATAATTTTATTTTCAACATAAGTCTCAATTGTCTTATAATTTTAATAACAGCAAAAACTGTATGCTCCTCCAACTTCTCGAGTCCCGCCAAAAATGGCGAGACGAAAAGGAGTTTGTCCAAATACCAGCCAGAGGTAGGCGTTTCTTGTAATTCTCGTTTACATTGTCCGATATTAAGAATCGAACTTGTTCTGCCATCGTGGGCTCCCACACGATGTAGGTATCATTACTTAATAATACCAAGAGATTTTAATGTAAGTTTAATTCAACTTCGTGTTTCAACGGCTATTTTCTTAATTAATTTAATAGGTTTTGTATTACGTTATTACGTATGTATGTACTAATGATGTGGTCTTTATGTTGACGGAAGCACGCAAGAGAATATTTCGGTGAAAAAATAACTTAGGACGCAAGAGACTTGATAAAATTAAAATTACATCCTTTGAAAATTTAAAAAAAGGAGTACTAGGCTTCTTGTGATTTTTTTGGGATTGGTTCTGGTAACGACTACCTATGTATTTAATTATTATTGAATATTTTTTAGATATCTATTTTAACATCTAATTCATTTGCCAATCATTGAGACTACAAACATGTCCTGTCTCAAAAAAAAAACGAAAAAACCGGTAGCACATTTCCGTTCCCAATTCTACAAAAAAAAAATCAGCCATTTTGAATCTCCGACACTCACAAATCACATCCCAATCAAAACGGAGTTCGATTTACAAAAATCGCTCGCGGGAACCGATTAAGTATCGCGTGCGACGATCGAGTCCACATATCGATGGCGGGCGCGGTCGCCGATTGATCAGAGCGGGGTCAGCGACCGCTCTCCCTGGCCCTAATTTGAATTCGCGGCATTACCAGCCGGGAGGCCGTAATTGGATAACAATGAGGGCGCCAACCTCCCCCATTGGTGGTTTGGACATAACGCCTCTGCTGGGAAAACTTTGGACGCGCTGATTGGCGGGAACGGTCATCTTGTGTAGACAGTTGTTTGTGTGATGTTCCTTGGGAAATGTGCGGGTAGTAAGGTTTAATCGAATAGGGGTGGCGAAGTTTTGGTTGTGTTTGTTTAGATAAACGTTAAACCAGAACTCCTAGCTGCATAACCACATCTTGTTTTCTTAAATATGTACGATTATACAGGCTGTTAAATTGTTGGCGGTGATTCTGCAAAATTTTGATTAAGACTAAAAAGGAGTAAAGTTTAATTTGATCATTAATCTAGCAAAATTAATTCGCTCAAGCAAATTGCCGCCGGAAATTCCCAGCAATATGTTCACGCGAAGTATTCCTTAGAAACGCGACAAAATTATAATCCCTGTCACAATGTTGCCATTGTCACGTCTTGGGCTTTGACATAACTCGCGGCGGCTGTAGGGCGCATGCGCGGCACTAACATCGTTACATGGCCAGTAAAGTGAAGCGCTATCAAGGGTGGCAGCAGTCGTCACTGAAATTCTATTACGCGTTTTATACGCGGCCCGCGCCTTAATGCGGGGGGGCGCGTTATAAAACATGACCATTATGCTATGCTCCCAGACATCACCCACCACTCCCCCTCAATAGCCCTCTAGAGTATGAGCTCAGAGAGGCGGGGGGGCTCACGAAATATTGGCTGCGTCGTAAAACATTGAAATCTGCGTTTCGTAACTGCAGCGCTTGCGAGGGTACGTTTAGATGGCCGATTCGATTCGCGCAGTTTATTTTAAATTATAACAGATGTAAAGAGGGGTGGGTTTTAATCTGTGAATTTGGATCACTGCAATGCACTGACAATGTTAGGAAATATTTTCGGGAACTCCAATACTTAATTTCCTTGAATATATGCCCAAAGCTGATCGTTTCCTACTTTGATGTATTTATTTTTATGATAAACGGAGCAATGCATGGTATACTGCTAATGGGCCATTCTATAAAAGCCAACAATTTAGTAGAAAAACTTCAAAGGCTTCAAGAACCAGCCTCTTTCGTTACAGTCATAAAACGTGCGCACACCTAAGCGAGCGGAGCGATAGAGAGCGAAGATAAAAACGTACAATTAATAGAATCCGTAGAACAAACAGTGAGACGTGACCGGTGAACGACGGTTTCTAACTAAATACCGCCGTACGTGCCCGAGAATCGAACCCGTTGGAGGATTAGCGTTATGCTGAGCCACGGACAGAGCATTATGCTCTGACACGGAGCCCCCAGCTTTATATTCAACTAGATGCTGGAGCTAGATTGAATTTGAGCACTAATTGGGTTTCTGCACGTTTTTCCCGTTCCCATTCGATGGCTGGTTTGATTTTGGCTTTTTTGTGGTTTAATCCATCTGTATTATGACTGTTTATAATGTTATAGGGAAAAAGCTATGAAAATAACACATACCTATTTAAGGACTTTGTTGTATAAACGTACACACAAGCAAAAACGAACCTGGAGGGCTACTCTCTAAGCCCGAAGTCCGTAGTTTCGGAACTAATCGTAAGTCCGTAGGTGATAGTGCAGCCGTGAGACACACACTTGGTTCTTAAGATAAATTAATATTATTATTTAATTTTTCTTTCTTTAGAATACGCCCGCAACTAAGCCCGAAACTACGGACTTCGGGTTTAGAGAGTAGCCCCCCAGAAATCATCCAAAACGGAACACTGTTCAATAAACCCAATACTGGCATAAATCCAGAATTAAAACAAAAAGCGAACTAAAACTCGTTCAATCAATAACGGTGCATCGTAAAAATGTTCTGATATTTTATACGCCACGCCACAGACGCACATAAATCCTACGTAGGGAATCCGTAAAATACAACGAAAATTTTACGTTGCAAACATAAATTGCACGTCCGTGCGTTTGTATGTCCGCTGCAGCATGGCAAGAATTTTTAGGGCCGATGTTGGGGTAAAAAATTGAATACTAACAATTTTCTTTTCCTGAGGTATGAGTGATTATATTCTATAAAAAGTAAGATCTATGACTTGATCTTCGTTGGAGTAATGGATTAAAATACTAGGATAAAATCTGGGACTAAAACTTTTTCTAGATTTCTGGAACAATTTTTTTTTTTTAACCACAAGTTGTCCCTGCATCACCCAAAGGTTGACTGGTACATTTGTATGCGTAAAGTACTTAATAAATACATAAATGAGCTGAATTTCAAAAAGTTTTCATTATTTTTCAAATTCGAGTAAAATCTTCAAACTTGTGAAAACGTAATCAGTAGAACGACATTTCATAATGTCACCCAATTTTCGAACGCGTTCTGGGACAAAAAGCGAGTTTGCGTAGTACGGAGGTTTACCTGGGCCAGTGATGACCATCTAATGGTACCTCGCCCCACCTCCCCTGGGCGCTATAACCCCCCCTCAGGCAGCATGACCATTTCCACCATTAGACTTAATCAGGACTTATGGTCTGGTAGACCACGCCTCGGTGTTTTTGCTTTTTGAGCCTTTTGCGAGTACCGGTTTGAACCGGTGCAATGCGGTAAGGATATATCATTGTTACCTACGTTATGGAGGGAAGTTCTTTGGTATGTCAGGGACTGGTTGTGGTCAGAATTGCATCATTTGTGTGTCTAAAAATGGGTACAATGAGCAGTTAAGATTATTGTCAAATAATGTTCCAATATTAAGCTTCCACGAAAAAAAACTTTATCCTCATTTCATCAATCAATCATCAATATATATAAAATTCTTCCGTTACTGACTGACTGACAGACAATGCACAGCCGAAACTACTGGTCGTAGAAAGCTGAAATTTGGCATGTAGGTTCCTTGGGTGTGTAGGGTGCACTAGAAGGAAAATTCCCGAAATTCCAATGGAAACGGGAAAAATCGGGAAATGCGCGCACGAAGTCGCGTTCAAAAGCTAGTTTATTATATTTTGACTGATTTGATTCAGGTAATACTTCAATGCCACTCAAAAAGGAAAACCTTTCGTTTTTTAGGAACCAATCTTTTATTAGTGTTTTTCTTATCAAAACTTTATCATAAATTATTTTCATTTAGTTTATAGTTACTGGTAACACCGCGAAGCATGGTCACCCGCGTGCTAAGCCCAGTAATCTGCACAACAAACAAGGGTGCGCGCTTTGGTTCCATTCGTTTTTGTGGCACAGGCACGCACATCGTACAGCCAGAGCCAGCATTCGAAATACAAAATAGAACATTGGATTGCTATAGAAAGAGTGCTTTCAAGATATTTTTAAAACGTCGATTTGTTCAGTATTTTTGCCACATAGTACGAAAATGTATGAAAGTAATTGTGAGGAAACGAGTTTTGCTCAAAACGATTCGTAATCCAGTTCGGTGAGCTTTATAATCAGACTCGTTTCGAGGATATAAAACAAAAATGTTCTGCAATTTATTGAAAAATCGCTTGAAACAAAGTTAAAACCAAGTTAATCACGAAAATAATAAAAAATCAGAACAGTCGAGAGGGTTATATGGTAAATGCCTCTGCTTCAGAACAAAGAATACTTTTTTGTTCGACTTTCAAACACCGAACTGCGTACACTCGCAACGTCCCAACTATCCGGTTATCATTATCACGTTTGAAAATAGAACGCACGCGAGCCAGCCAACCAAGTAATCGGGCAAAAGCTTTTATACGAACGACCAGCATAGCCTGGCCTGTGAGTTTACACGCCCATTTCCTTCTATGGCCTCTTTTATGATGCCTGTCGGGGGGTGAGGGGGTCTTTTTATGGTGGTATTAGTTTAAAGGCCCCAAGGCACGGGCTCACATGTGCCCGAACAGATAAGCGGCGGCATCCCCACTCGAAAACTTGTTTATTCGGAGCGATAAGTTCGTATTGTCTGCGGGGGTCTGCAGGCCGACGGAAAAATTTGTTCGTGTCTAACATTGTTTTCATTAATCTGCATTGTTACTGAGAACGTTTTATTTCTTTGCTTTGTTAGGAACGCCTTTAGTAATGTCGCAGACTGGTTTTATGTATCATCACGGACGAACGTGAGGGGGCGGAGCAGTGATGTACGTGAGGTGCTTGGCTCAGTACTTAGATAAATAAATGGGAGATAAGATTGTACTCATTTAACTCGTCAGCCAACTTTGTCATGCAGAATACTGTACCATGTTTTTGCTGAACATTTGCTACTTTTTGCTGATTCCTGCGCGTATCACTTTGACCTAGTGACATTAAAATTAATTACCGAAGTAATATTTATTGTTTTCAAAAAATAATAAGCCCTTTTTTTATCACTCCTAAATTGGAAGCAGCTACAGCGATTTGACATCCAAGCGACCTCGATTAAAACAATAGAGTTTGCAGAATAACCCGTTTTGCGAAACGCGCCATAAAATACAATTTTAGCGATTCAGAAAATTAGTCTCCGTCAAAGTTTAAGCCGGTTTACTGTTACAAACTGTATCAATCCCTCTGCTGTAAGCCAGTAACATAAATTTCTAGCCCTAATTCAGAGAGCACGGCTTAAGACGCGGGGGAGCCCGAACAAAGATCGATATCAAGTGCCAATGGCGCCAATGTGTGGCCCCTTCGGCCTAGAAGCACCATTAAAGCCAGACCTCTGACATTCTACACCGATTCCCCTGTGGCGTTTAGTTATAAAGACGCGAGGGGGGTGTGGGGGTTCAATTTATGTCGGCTATCACCAGGGTGCGTTCCATTTATGGTGTTAGATTGTGACGCATCTGTTCCGTTGCATAAAATATGAAATTTAAAAAAGCAAGCGTGGGTACTGCGTGTTAAATTTGGATTTGTATTATTCTGAGATGGGGTTCGTTACGAACCATTTGTAGCATTATTGGGTTTGCCAGTATCAAGTTTGGCTTGTTCGCTATATTTTTTTCTAAATATCTGTATATCAGCAAAAAAGGAACAATACAGAGTAATAAAAAAAATACGAAATCCTCTGCCAAAACGTTTCTAACAAGAACATCCAGCCGGTGCCAAAATAAAAAATAAAAATTCCATTCCAAAATTTTGAACATAAAAGTTTTCAATCGTCACTTCCCATTGGTACCTCTAGTTCCCCACATGTGGGCATAATAGCCCCAGTAGCCCCCGAACCACTCGAGTTTCTATGGGAAGTGAGCCACTTAACCCTGGCTCTAACATTAATACACTCATGGAGATTGAAGATGGATGCAGCAAGGAAGAGGACTTATCGCCCGGATGCTTTATATTGCCGACTGTACAAGTACGTTGATAAAATAAATTGGGATCGGTCGAATAGTTTTGGACAGTGTTGGTGATACACAGATCTCAAAATGAATGTATTTTGAAGTCTCTTCTATGTGATGAACCAAAAAGGGTAGAACACCAATCGTTAACTTCAATAATAATTACCAAAAACGTGAAAGAAATGTACCTAATTGGTTTAGGGTCAGTTAGGACACTATGGGACATTGGGATACCAACGATTTTCGAGTTCCTGCCAAATAATAGGACTTAATATTTTTCGAGCACCCTCGTCGGTTTGAAAATCTACATTAATATTTTTCCAGAATATTTTTCCAGTATTTTATCTCCTAAGCTCAAACAGAATAAATTATTTCCATGGCTTCACAAAACTCAAGAGTTACTCCAAAAGTAGCAAAAATAAACCCGTAGAAAATGCATGTTTTACGAGAAAGTAATGCAGGAACGGCGTACGATTTATTATTTATCGGGAGGAACGGGTCAAGGGGGACTAATGAACTAAAAGGGGGACGTTAAGATAATTTGGCTTTGCCTAACCTAATATTTATAGGGGTTTCGTGTCCTTCTCTGGTTGGTCGAAAAATTCTTATACAGCGTTGCATAAATAAGTAGCTTTTGCCCGCGACTTTGCACGCGTATATCCCGTTTTCTCCTGTTCCCGTAGGAATTTCGGGAAATCCTACCCTACACTCCCCAAGGAACCTACATGCCAAATTTCAGCTTTCTACGACCAGCAGTTTCGGCTGTGCGTTGTCTGTCAGTCACTCAGTCAGTCAGTCACCAGTAACGGAAGAGTTTTATATATGTATATTGATTGATGTTCTAAGTATGGCTGCAGTACTTTAAAACAATTTAATATAATTTAAAAAAATATGTAGATTTTTAATTTTCTCTTATTTTCTGCAATAGTAGAGGACGTGTATGGAAAATGGACAGGGAGGCCTTTGCCCAGCAGTGGGACATTACGGGCTTACTTAGAATTTAAAATAATAAACGTTTTAATAGAAAAAAATAACTTATCAATAAATAAATCATAATCGACTTTTATATCACAAATGTTGAGAATGGCCCAAATATCCTATTTCGCGGAACATCAAGGCTACGACACAATTGATAATGAAAAATGAAAATTAAGGGTCTTCTTGAAACTACTTTAACCTAGAATTTACTCCAAAACCCCGAGATAATCCGAATACAAAACTCAAGAAAATTCTGAACCTACCAAGTTTTAGGAAGCTGAAACTTCTCCGATAAATGTGTAGGAAAAGTAATTTTAATCAGGCAAACTTGTAGTTTGTAGTCAGCTGTGGGCATTCCAATATGTCGTGTGGGGTGTACCCCATCCCATGCCACCAACCCCACTGGGATATTAGCTCCTACTGAGGTGTGGCTTCACTTGTGTTTCTTGCGGAATTTAGCGATAGTATTCGGGAAGGCAATGTGTATCAGTCTGTAGAGGAATCTTTGCTCGTTTTTTAGCTGAAGTTTTGGTGATTAGGATAAACATAGCGATTTTAACATCTATGCATTATCTATATCTATATAAATATTATAACGAGGAAAGATTTGTATTTTTGTATGTGACGAATAAACTTAAAAACTATTGGACAGATTTAAAAAAATCTTTCAGCAATGGATAGCTACATTACTAGCGAGTAACATAGGCTATATTTTATCCCCGTACTCCCACGGGAACGGGAACTACGCGGGTGTAACCGCGTGACGTCCGCAAGTGGTGGATATAGTAAAGCATATTCAGCCTTGCCAAGAAGTACCGTGTTACTCAGCTACTGGGTTGTGGAGGTCTGGTAGGCAGCCGCTCCGCGTAAAATACTGGTATTCAGCTGAATCTGGTTTGACTGGAAGTCGACCCCAATATTTTTGGGAATACGCTAGGNAAACCCCGAGATAATCCGAATACAAAACTCAAGAAAATTCTGAACCTACCAAGTTTTAGGAAGCTGAAACTTCTCCGATAAATGTGTAGGAAAAGTAATTTTAATCAGGCAAACTTGTAGTTTGTAGTCAGCTGTGGGCATTCCAATATGTCGTGTGGGGTGTACCCCATCCCATGCCACCAACCCCACTGGGATATTAGCTCCTACTGAGGTGTGGCTTCACTTGTGTTTCTTGCGGAATTTAGCGATAGTATTCGGGAAGGCAATGTGTATCAGTCTGTAGAGGAATCTTTGCTCGTTTTTTAGCTGAAGTTTTGGTAATTAGGATAAACATAGCGATTTTAACATCTATGCATTATCTATATCTAAGTATATAAATATTATAACGAGGAAAGATTTGTATTTTTGTATGTGACGAATAAACTTAAAAACTATTGGACAGATTTAAAAAAATCTTTCAGCAATGGATAGCTACATTACTAGCGAGTAACATAGGCTATATTTTATCCCCGTACTCCCACGGGAACGGGAACTACGCGGGTGTAACCGCGTGACGTCCGCAAGTGGTGGATATAGTAAAGCATATTCAGCCTTGCCAAGAAGTACCGTGTTACTCAGCTACTGGGTTGTGGAGGTCTGGTAGGCAGCCGCTCCGCGTAAAATACTGGTATTCAGCTGAATCTGGTTTGACTGGAAGTCGACCCCAATATTTTTGGGAATACGCTAGGCAGATGATCAGTTAAGAATATTCAATATATGATGATAAATCGAAATTTTCCGAGACCTATTCTAAAAGCTGCAAAACAACGATTTAGTTTATAGTAAAATATTGTATGTTGGTTTGGTTGCAGGTTATCTTTTAAAAGAACTACACAATCGTTGTGAGTCATAATATACGCTACTTTTAATCATAAAAAATGCGCCGTTTCCTAAGGATTTGCCACGAGAGCGAAGCCATGGAAAATCCTTCAAATTTTTTGAACAATCCCGACTTCATTTAAAGTTCTAAAATATTTGATTAAAGTACCTACTTTATAAAGTCTGGATCAAAAAACTCAGAACAACTAGAGGGAAATCAGGGTACTGTGGCTTGTGAAAGGACACTGATTGCAACGGAACCCTAGGTACTATCAACTGTTTATCATTCGGTGCAAGCTGTCATTAATTGAGGGCAACGGGTTGCAGTGACGTGCCCGGGAGTGCTGGGGTGCTGCACCCTCGGCATACTTATTCGCTGCTTATGCACGAGCCAACATGGCGTAAGTCCAAACAAAAAACTTGCAGTAGTAAAAAAAAACTTCTACGAATATTTAAATTGAGACCAATTTTAAAACATATCGAGTTTTCTGTATGTCTTGTTTTTTCTAAATGTAAAGTGCTTTTTCGCTAGAGCGCATTTGACATATGACTATGTCTTGAATAGGTACCTACCTATACATAATTGATTTTCAGTTTTTCATCATATTATTAAGACTCGGTACAACGTAGAGACATTGATTTTCAGTTTGGATTTGTACTTTGTACCCTATAGGCACCCTTTAAAATATTACTTTCTAACTCGCGAAATGTGGATTTTCTACACCGCTGACTGGCTCTTCCAATGCACCAAAATTAATGAATCTATTGTTTTTTTTATTTGTTTTTTTTTTTATTTGAGATGAGTTTGCTCTTGATTCTAGTCTAGGTCATAGATGACTGAGACAAAGTCGACGATGGAGCAAGCTTACCCAGAAGAAGCCTGTTCACTCTAATTTAAATTTGAGGTACAGTCAGGGATCAAAAGTGCAATCGCACTCTGCCAAAGCTTAAATTCCTATTTTGAAGAAAAAAGTCAATGGACCTACAACTGGAGGTCTTTAAGTTAAGAGTGAATAGTACTTTTAGGCAAGCGTGCTTCATCGTCGACCATCATCGCTTACCATCAGGTGAGATTGTTGTCAAACTATTATAAATGCGAAACTTTGAATAGATGGATGCATGTGTAACTCAATAACGCTGGAATGGCTGAAAGGACGATTTCTGAGATTCACGAGGGCGAAACTGCTGGCAGAATCTAATCAGTTATAATAAAAAAAAAACTATATTTTGGCTTCTGTGCTAAATCAGATGCAAATCATGTACTTCTTCTACAAATTAATTTTAGGTTCCTTTGCTTTGGCAGTGCCACTGCACTTTTGTCCCCTGACTGTACCTAAGGTACAATGCATCAGTCTGTCATCGACCCGTGCCGATGGCGGCATGTCACTGGCATTTCCGGACGGCAGCCGGTTCGGTTCTCGGTTGCATCAAGCTGCAGGTTTTGTATAAGACCTCTTTGGAACAAGGTTGCTACTGAGATCGTAAGAGATAGCGCGCACGAGCAGCTTTTGTTTCCTCAACTAATTTGTCTTTCACACTTTAAGAATCGTTGTAGGTATATGATTTGATGTGAACATTGATTGGTCAATAAAAACAAAATAAACTGTTAAAGCTTAAAAATTGTACAACTTTTTCTTAACTGGCAAACTCAATATTAAGTGCACAAATGTCAGTTGGAAAATTCGTAAATATATATATATATATGTAGCCTATACTCGTATGGATCCTTCCTTAACTACCTAATCTAACGGTATC
>NDFZ01001146.1:0-12917 GCA_002192655.3 Mamestra configurata | reverse complement strand
ATTTTTTTTTTTTTTTTTTAAGTTTATGCGGTGTGGGATTGACCACGTGAGATTTTGCTAGCGCATGCAAATCCCAATCATTGTGGAATTTTTGACTATTGGTATAAAGTGATAACTTTAGTCAAAAACTCCACACAGAATGACATTTGGTCTAGAGCCTCTGGCGATATTTTAAACGTTTGTCTATAGTCAACCCCGTTTTTATCTTGCTGACGGGTAGATATACATTTTTACCATGTGATGAGTTATAGTCATAAATTTTGTGTTTGTAACAAAGAATGTCATATACAGGGTGGAGACGACGATACGACAATAATTCGAAACATAGTCAAAACGTTTTTTTCAATTAGGCCATTAAACGGCACTTTTGAACGTCATCGTTTACAGTTCAGTAAAATAATAATAATATTACATTAATAAAGTGACTCTACTGTCCATTTGGAAAGACAGATTCTTATGGAGACGAACGGACAAGAAACTCCATCCAACTCCAAAACACTGGCAATACATATGTTGTCATACGAATATGTTATCTTTTATCACAGATTTGATGTCACTAACTGCAACGGACTGCTTGGAATATTTCGTCAGAATAGTAGTCACTATCCTGGCCTAGTTTGAGTTTTTTTGACGTTTAATGCAATTGGAAAGTTTATTTTTTATTTAGGTGACAGGTTAATAATAGTTAAAATATTCCTTTGAACCAGTGTGTTCTTTTATTGTCGTGTTGATGTCTCCACATAGTATTAAAAAAAAAAAAAAGGAGTGTCCGTGGAATTTCTTGCACGTTCTGCTCCATAGAGATCTACGCTTCGGAACGTGCAAATAGCTTCATCTTTGACTGTCCGACCTTGACAATTCAAAAGAAAAATAAATAATTTGAGTTCAGTTGAGTTGAATTCCATAAGGCTGTCGATTGATAAAATATTTCGTTTTAGTAGACACTCTAGGTAGGCTATTTGCTAACGGGTATCTTAATTGGGGTCCCACTTTGGGTTTTACATAAGGTAGCAATCGTTATCTCTGATAAAATATATCCTAATCTTAATTTTTTGTTTGTTCGTTTGTAGTTACGCTTTCACGTCTAAATCGCCGAACCGATTTTGATGATTTTTGATACAGAGAAAGATGAGAGTCAGTTATAAACTATTTTAACCCTGGAGTCAGTTATAAACTACTTAAACTCTCACGAAACAATCAGTAATAACGGTATAAATATTTGCATGTGTATTTTTAGGTTATTTGTGTATTGAATGTGCTTATTGTATTTGTAATGAGTTTGCTTATCACCATTATATGCTTAACATTATATTATCTCTTCACCACCCAGGAAACCAAAGTCAAAGTCAAAACGTTTATTTCAATTAGGCCATTAAACCGCACTTTTGAACGTCAGCATTTACAGTTCAGTAAAATAATAATATTACATTAATAAAGTGACTCTACTGTCCATTCGGAAAGGTAGATTCTTATGGAGAAGAACGGACAAGAAACTCCATTGCTGAGCTGAGACCCACTACAAAACTGTGGCAGGAGACTTTCCCCCCACTCTTGGACTATTTACCACCTATCGAGCATCTTCCCGCAGGGTCTATCCTTCCGAGGTCCACTTGGAAATCCCTGCACGCAAGTAGGAAGGTGTAATTCGAACCTCTCGAAGTGGGGCTACCGTGACGGATCAACTGGAGGGTGTGGATGTGGAGCCGACTCACAAACCATGCTCCACCTCCTATCTTGCCCTCTGTGCCCCAAAACATGCAGCCGAAGTGACCTGTGTGCTGCCACCAACGATGCCGTGGAAGTGGCAAGTTTTTGGGCTTCCCAAATTTAAACTACTATGGTGCCAGCGATACGAAGAAAACCACCCTTGATTGACTGGTAGAGAATGCCTTAGGCAGTAAGTCCACCATTGTACTTTTGTGCATTAAGGCTTAAACAAATAAAATAATGCAACCTTGTTCGGGGAACTCTTGTCAGCACCAACTTTGCGAGTACTTTTCGTCGTCATCATCATTGACGCAGGGTATGAAAATGCTGCCAGGGTTGCGGAATTTGTTCGAAAGAGTCACCGCGGCCCTGGAACGCAAAGGGCTTTAGAAGGAACACGGATGGGTTGTAGTCAGTTAGAATCTGACACGCCCTTCCACTCCACCCAGAGCGGAAGAAGTAATTTGATGATTTCCCATCATTAAAAAAAAAAAGAAAATGAGACGCAAATGCAGGTTGAGTATGGAATGAATGTATTTCAAAAGGTCGGTCCTTTTATACAAAATCCGTTGCAAAAGTTAATACATAGTGGGTACATATAAAAAATTTCTTACACAATAATGTTAAATAACCTACGTGCTGTATCTAAACTGTAGGGATGATATTCCGCTACATCATCATTTCTACCAAAAGACGTCTACTGTTGAACATTGCTGTCCCGCACGTGTCGCTACATCTCGCGGTTTGCGTCCAGCACCTTCCCGTGGCCTTTACCAGGTCATCGGTCCACCTGGTGGGAGGTTTTTTAACGCTGCGTCTTCCGGTACGTGGTGGCCACTTCACAACCTTTTTTTTTTAAGGATGGGAAATCATCAAATGACTTCTTCCGCTCTGGGTGGAGCGGAAGGGCGTATCAGACTCTTACTGACTAAAATCCATCCGTGTTCCTTCTAAAGCCCTTTGCGTTCCAGGGCTGCGGTGACTCTTTCGAACAAATTCCGCAACCCTGACTTCACAACCTTTCGAGCCCATCGATACTTTTTGTCGAACAGTTTGCCAGGCCCAGTGCTAGTTAAGTTAGGCTATTCTTCGGTTTTGGGGTATCATAAAGAATATTCTACTCTACTCCGTCGCTGATAGAACGTCATTTTGTTAAGGAACGCCCTAAGCTCTCGTCAGCTCGAGCTATGCGAGCACCTATAGTTCTAGCCAAGATGGAATGACTACAGAGTCCACAGTCCACAGTCAGCGTTGTTTGGTAGCGTCGCTAAGGTCGCTATCCCACTATCGTTTTAGCGTTGGCGTTTCTGAAACTTGCCAAAAAACGCAACGTTAACTTCGTGTTGACGCGACGTTAACCAGAGACTAGCGGCTCGTGACGTCGGAGAAACGACAACCCTCGTAAAACGCCAGTGGGATAGCGGCCTTACAATCGGAGGTGCGCCCAACGTAGAAAATCATCACAAGAGGAGACTTTCTTGATAAACTAGCCGTTGTAAAAGGTTTGAAAGACGTGCTCGCGACAGAAACTTGGTAAAATAGAGAATTACATGCTATTTTTAAAATGTTATTCAAAATGTTTTTATAATTCTCGTATTTTAAGGAGTCACAAACTATTAAAACCTTACATTTTCAAAAAGTTTCGCCATTAAATTGCCACCGAGATGACATTATTAAAACGACCCAAATTGTAACGCTTTTAAGTTCAATAATTACCTTAAGGATAGCAACCATTCATCACTAGCTGTAGTCACAACTTCAAAGCAACAATTAAAAATAATAACCGCCCACAATGCTAAACATATCTTAACTTATTATCTTAACATCTAAAAATATCTCCAACTGCCTAGATAGTAGATAACCCTAACCTACCGCAAGCGTATCGAATTAAAAAGCAAACACTACACCATACAGTTTCATAGTTCATCCAAAAAAAAAAATCCAAAGACAATGCACTGCGCGCAAAAAGTGTTGATCGTATAATATATTGCTCGAATCAGGCTTAACACTACCTCTGCCGACTGTAGAAACTGGATACGGTTTATGCAAACTTTGGCCACTCCTACCCCGCCACGCCTCCGCCACAATTCACTTACTCTTTTCTTCTTCAATAAACTTCTATCTCCGTCTCCCTCTACTGCATAACGCCTACACATTTTCCGAGGCAAGTTTTTAGTCGTTCTAAAGACATCGGCGGTGTTGACGCTTTCGGTAGAATAAATAACGTTGAAAAAAAAATTGAAACGCGCTTTTTTCCGTTTCGTTATAAGCATGGAGCGTTTTATCTTAGTGTTACTCTTATCAGTGTGTGATAGTGGTGTTTCTAGTTGCTGACTGTGTATTTTTGTGTTGTGTACTGTGCTGTGTATTTTTTTTTTTCGAAGAAGGTAAATTTTTGTTGTTGATTTTTTTTTTGGGGAGGGCAATTTTTTTAAGTGTGGTTGTTAGGGAGGTTTCTTCAACTGAATTCTTTTGATGATATTTGAATTAATAAGGGGCCAGTTTTTTAAAGAGAACGAAAAAAAAGGTTTTTTTAAAGCAACAATTGATTTATTATTCATTAAAATGGAATTGTTGATGATGCTTAAGATAAATAATGATTATAAACGTTTTTAAGCTCTCTTAATAAAAATGAGATTTTGCTGACAATGACGTTTCGGAGCCATGTGACCAAATCAATAACATAGGTTATAAATTAAACCCTAAATAAATCAAGAATTTTTTATGTTAAAGACAGCAAAATAACAAAAAACTAAGAAAAAAACAGCTTAATGCTTGATTACTGCACAAAAACGTGCAAAAAATATTAGTAAGGTTACATTACACGCTGCATTTGATAAAGATTTAGAAACTAAAGAATTGCCAAATTTAAATAATAAAAATATTTAAAAAGGTGTAGAAAAACGCGACGTCGTCGTGAGGTTTTTCTCTTAAAATAGTTTTTGCGACAATTGCATCATAATTTTATTGCAAACAGTCAATTGCTACGTTTTAGTTTCAACAAAAACGGCTTGTTTTAATATTATTATTATTTTATATCTAACTAGTTTTTTTGCCCACGACTTTGTACGCGCATATCCCGTTGTTTCCCGCACCCGTAGGAATTTCTGAAAATCCTCTCTTAGTACTCCCCTACACTCCTCAAGGAAGGTTCCTTCATAATTTCAACTTTCTACGACAAGTAATTTCGGTTGTGCGTTGTCTGTCAGCCACTCAATCACCAGTAACGGACGAGTTTTATAAATATTGAAACTAAACGTTTTTGATAATGATGCGGCTATTTCCCGATATTTTAACAAAATATTTTTATGGAACGTTACAGTTAACACTGGTCCAGTGGTCGTAACTGCTACATCTGAGCGTTATGTCTTGAGTTTCGTTCACTGGTCGGGCAGACTGATATTGAGTTCTTCCAACTGGATTTTTTTTACTATCGATAAGCTCGCGTTTGACCGCTAT
Source organism: Mamestra configurata (assembly GCA_002192655.3). NCBI lineage: Eukaryota > Metazoa > Arthropoda > Insecta > Lepidoptera > Noctuidae > Mamestra > Mamestra configurata. Next base: position 7,751 of record NDFZ01001146.1, on the reverse strand, counting down.
CTTATTTGATGGAAAGCGATTTTGAGGACGGCGAAGGAGCATGCTTGCCTAGAAGTAACCTATTCACTCTTTACTTTAAGACCCCCAGGTTGTAGCTATCAGAAAACACAGACTGCGACAGGGAATTCGACTCCTTAGTTAAAGAACACACGACAAAAGTATTGCCAAAACGTTTTGAACATATAGGTGGGATATCTACCATGTACCGATGGCGCATAGCCGTACATCGTTCGATGATGAACTTCATAGAAAAAGTCGGGATATGTGCCTCATTGATGGCGATAGGCTAAACCGTCTGTTACACGAGACTAAGCCGAACTAGGGAAATGCGAGTATATTGTACCTCTGCGTAATCCTTAGGGAAATACAGACGGGATATTATGCTATGTATTAAAAAAAAATATATATAATTTTTTTTTTTATTATTATAAATAAAAAAGAAAGTTTGTTTCTAAATCAGGCTAGAGCGGCTAAACGGATCTACAAGAAATTTGGCACATATATCAATTATAGTGTGTTTTTGTGCCAGGAGTATGTTCTCTTGGGATATTTTCTGGCATTAACGTGGGCAAAGCTACTGTTGGATAATATTTAAAAATTTAAATTTAAAAAACCAAGGCAAAAAAGTGCAAACAAAAACTCGTTGGCGCCAAAACATTAAAGTGATTATTTATAAAAAAACATCTAAGATTTACGCTGTCAATGATAAAGATGTTATTCAGAATATCTACATTAATTGTTAATTGCAACCATTGTCAACTAATTTCTGTTGAAAAATTTCAAATCAACTATTTAATGAGGCCTTCGATACAAAATCTATGATTGTTACTTAAATTAAATACCTTTAAAAATACTACTTACCGAATAAATAAATGTTAATAAATGAACAAAAAACTAAAAACATTTATAATTGTAATTCGAAGTCAACAATAGTTGGGTTCACGCTAAATCGTGGAGTTAGACGCGATTAGTTTTAACTAGCGTTAAACGTTTATTAACGATTTATGGTGCAAGTGACCGATTGTAGCGAGGCGAGTTGGAATGATTAAAAAAAGTGTTCGTCTTATTTTGTTTTTAATAATCCATTTTTATCATTATTTTTTTATTTCTGATATCCATTTGAGTAATGAATCTCTTTTTAATTAGTATTATTAAAAAATATTCAGTAACTTGAAGAATTTTGAAAACTGAACAGTTTTTCACAATTGCTTTTTATTTCTATTTTATTCAAAAGTAAATTACAATATAGGTGTGTTACGTAAGGTACTTTCATATTGAAAAACTATTTTAATGAATCTGTACAAAACAATAAATCACTATATAAAAAATACAATCATAAATAATCAACCCGGTGTGTTTCTGCATGTTTTTGTTAAGAAAGCGTTTTACTGTAGTAGCAAGAAAATGTTACTTTCATAAATATTATCTTTAAATATAATTTATGGGTTTTTTCCCTGGCTCTGAAATAGAAAGTTTTTAACATTTTCTCGCAACAATAAGATTTCAAAAGTTTACGTAAATTAACTCGTAGCTACTAGAAAACATAACACTTCTTAGATATTCGCAAAACCTCCGTGTGAAAAGCAATAAAATAAGCTACTAAAAAGAAAACTCGTGTTTAAATATTTGTTATGTAGGTACTATTAGGTAGCTGTGCGTTAAAAAAACAATATTGTAGTTGGGGAGGCAAACACCAATTCGCACTAAACGTTTCCAAACGTCTTTTATAATGCGCACAGCAAAGGAGTGGAACTCTCTGCCTGCGTCTGTGTTTCCGAACGCATACGACCCTAATCTCTTCAAAATTAGAGTGAACAGGCTTCTTCTGGGTAAGCTCGTTCCATCGTCGACTTTGTCTCTGTCATCTATGACCTAGACTAGAGTCAAGAGCAAACCAATATTAAATTAAAAAAAACAATAGTAGAACATACGACCGTCGGACCATCGACTTCGTGATTTACAGGGTTGACAAAAAAAAAACTGGAATGGTGGTGAGGTGTTGCATTCCCAGCTAGGTTATAAAATAATAATAGGCCAGTAAATTTAGATATATGTTATATCAATTTGGACCGCAGGGGATGAAGAATATATCAATGTGTAGGGAAAAATCTCCTGATTATCATATCAAAATGTTTAAGCTGCACGTGCATCGAAAAATTAATGCGAAAAATTGAAAATCCACTTTAATGATTAATTACCTAAAAATTGCTGCAATTTTAGCGAGAAAAAAAATCAGCTTGTGGATTCCCTAATTCCTGATATATCGTTTTGGATGCATGCAAAATAATGCAACGTTTATTTGCAATTTTTTTATAAATATTTTTCGACCCGAACAAAATCACTCAGCGGATTTTTTTCTCACTTTTAATATTAATTTACGCGTCTACTAACGTAGGTTTACAACGCGGGTGAAACCGCGGACAGTAACTAAGGATTTATATCTGTAGGTATATTATTGACTGCTTCTTTTGCTTTTACAAGGAGAAGGCACGTGCACATGCGTCAAGTAGGTATTCAACACTTACGATGACGTCATTTCTGAGTCGGTTGCATCATGAACGTATAAAAACCTTAAGAGTAGGCAGACAGACCTTATGTCACATGACCAATGAACTCAACGGTTCAACGCGTATTTCTTTAGCTAATATCAATATGCGTAGCCATTTTAAAGAATAGCACCATCCCATCACTTCCCGTGGGTGTCGTAAGAGGCGACTAAGGGACTCACCAGAGAATGGGCAGCAGCATTCTCTGTGGTTCTGTGCATTGCAACAGCTACACTGCGATCGCCAACCCGCCTGCCAAGCGACAACCGACCTCATTAAGGGTTGCTTAACATTCAAAATATCATCGAAAGATGAAAATGGACCCGTGCGGTTGTTATTATTTAGCCACAAACTCCTCAGAGTATAGCTTAATTTATAAAAACCGGCCAAGTGTGAGTCGGACTCGCACACGAAGGGTTCCGTACCATAAACCAAAAAAACACGTTTATTCTATGAGAGCCATCTTTAATTTTTAAGTTAATTACATTTTTATTATTTTTTGTTATAACGGCAACAGAAATACATCATCTGTGAAAATTTCAACTGTCTAGCGTATCACGGTTCATTAGATACAGCCTGGTGACAGACAGACAGACGGACAGTGGAGTCGTAGTAATAGGGTCCCGTTTTTACCCTTTGGGTACGGAACCCTAAAAATCGGCCAAGTGCTAGTCGAACTCGCGTGCAAAGGGTTCCAAACGACATTTTTTTTAATCATATTTTAAAATCATCGCCTTCACTTGATTTGTATATATACCTTTTATCTGTATTTTGTTCTTCCAGTCTTGCCAATGAGTACCGTGTTACCCAGTTAATGGGTTGTGGAGGTCTGGTAGGCAGCCGCTCCACGTAAAATACTGGTATTCAGCTGAATCCGGTTTGACTGGAGGAAGCCAACCTCAATATAATTGGGAAAAGGCTAGGCAGATGATGATCTGTATTTTGTTCAAAATTTTAAGCCCAATAATTTTGGATTTAAGGGTGCCAATTTTCTTTAATAACTCCCGAATGGATGATTTTAAAATTGAGATTTTTTTTGAGATCCTTACAATGAGCCTTTTGTTTTGCTATATCAGACGGTACAGTTGAAAAACTTTTATTTTTCTCAATTGACCCCCAAATAGTGACACAATTTTCAAAATTGACTTATTTTTGTGACACGTTTGTATTTGGGTCACAGAACACACATATATACCACATTTCAACCGAATCGGTCCGGTAGAATCGACTGTGACCATAGATATTTTATATTTCTTTGGCTGTGACAGACAGACAACCGAGTGATCCTATAAGGGTTCCGTTTTTCAATACAGAGGTTCGGAACCCTAAAAAAGTTATGCTTGTGTTACGAGGCGACGAGGCTCACACCAACAGTTTAAAAAACAAAATTCATAACCTCTCCTAAACCAACTGCCGCTTATATCTTAAACCATCGCATTAATTTAGAGCCCATTTACCTCAATAAATAGGTACTCGTAATAAATTTCCCTGTTAAGTAATTTACCAATCACATTCGTTAAAATGAAATGTACATTATTACAATTTTTATTAGGTACATAATTGTTTGCACGATGTTAAGTTGAAAGGTTTATTTATGATTATGTACAGTGTAGAGCAGTTTAGCAAATTGCTAGGTGTGAGTCCGTTCCCAGGTGGGGACTGAGCTTTGAGTACCTAGTTTAGCTATCACCACTGCTCTCAAAACGATGAAGGATAATGCCATGTCCTAGCGCCTAAAAATTCGAAGATATGTGGCACTTACAAACCAGCACTTCCCTAAGGGTGACTACCAATCGATCGATCGTCAAGTCAACAAAAATTTTATCTCTAGAAAATATTTGTTTCGAAACGCTCACTTTTAGTCATAATTATCATTATATCAGCCTAAAAAGCCTCGAAAAGCACGTTTTTAAAAATTCAAAAAAAAAAAAAAATTCAAAAGTCATTTATTCAAATTAGGCTGAGTGCCAGCACTTTTTGAACGTCAAAGTTCTACATAAAGACAGTCCCCCAAAACGCCCGCCCGTCACCACTTCCTAGTGTTTTAGCTGGGAAGAAGAAGTGGCGCAACAAACTCCCCAGCAACACATCTGTCTGTTGAGTTATAAGAACTATCACTTATTAAGTGGTAGTTAGTAAGTTAAGCCGTTGGTCCCGGCTGTCATTTGTAGATATTTGGCAGTAGTTACGTATTGTCAGAAGACAGTAAATCTGACACCAGTCTTGCCATGGAGTACCGTGTTACCCAGGTTAATGGGTTGTGGAGGTCTGGTAGGCAGCCGCTCCACGTAAAATACTGGTATTCAGCTGAAACAGGTTTGACTGGAAGCCAAAGAAGAAGAAAAAAGGCTAGGCAGTAAGAAATTATATCAGCCTAAAGACGTGCACTGTTGGACATAGGCCTCCCCCAAAGGGAGGTTTGCTATAATGGCCACGCTTGGCAGGCGGGTTGGCGACCGCAGTGAAGCTGTTGCAATGTTGCCCATTCTCTGCTGAATCCCTTAGGCACCTCTTACGATACCCACGGGAAGTGATGGATGGAGTGATGGAAGGTTGGGTTCTTGCAGTCTGTGTGCATCATAAGCACTTTTGTCCGACTAGTGCATCTAAGTTTTATCGACCTATCGGATGCAGAGACGCAAGCCTCCTCTTTGTGAGAGCCCAGTGGGCCCAGTGCGGGTTCGTCGATGCCACATAAATATCTTTGAATTTTTGCCTGAGAACAACAGTGATGAAAAAGTTAACATAAAGTTAAAATATTTTATACCTGGAATTTGGATCCAGTAAGTAGCAGCATCAGTGGCATTGATTAAACCCTCAAAGGTGCATCTGATGGGCACTATCGACAGATGAGACATGCTGATATGGGTCGTATGCTGTATCTTTAGCCGTTTGCCGTTTCGCATAACATCGACCTAATCAAATATTTAGCTTACCTCACAAAACACAACACCCAAGAGCATCTATCCTCACTGTTTCTGTATGGTGTCAGACGTAAAAGAATAGCACCATCCCATAATTTCCTGTGGATTACGACATCCGCATTAGGGATTCACCAGAGGGCAGCAGCATTCTCTGTGCATTGCAACAGCTACACTAAGATCGCCAACTCGCCCGCCAAGCGTGGCGATAATCACTACGGGCAAACACCCCCCCCCGCGCCTATTTCCAGCAGTGGACATCCACACTACACTCAACAAATTCACGGCCACGGGAAGCGAGCAAAACCAACTGAAACGCGCATAAGCAGCTAAATTTGCATGTAGTATAGATAGATACACTTTTTTTCAACACATTTGCACATGCGTAGGAGTTTTTTTGTAAGACGTATTGCGTTTGTTAGGTAGGTTATTTGATATTAATGCCAATGTTAGTAGGTTAACATTGGTACCGGTGATTAGCATGTAAATTAGGAGTTTGTTGTGTGTTCGGTTTCATAGTGATTTGGGTTGCGTAAAAAAAATTGGGCTGCAGATTAGTCTTACGACGTTTGTCGACGGCGTCCGTCTTGCCGGATCAGTTATCCCGGATGACCGGACCGAAGAAGCGGCCTATACATTTAAATGAACCTTTGTCCACTCGACGTCCAACGTCCGAGATCCGTCATCCGTTCTTTTGACGGGCTCCGGGGATTTTGCTTGATCGTATGAACCGCTAAACCGGAGCCTCAATCAGGAATACATGTAATGCAAATTTATAAAACACTACAAAGAAAATAATTGAAAAATGTATCTTCATGCCGTTGTAATTTATCGTAAAGTGTATAAAATGCTCCTTCGAGGTATCTCTCTTGCAGAAGAGGGTAAACCCAAAACTTGTCTCCTGCGTCTTCGTACGTACAATAATATGGCAAGAATTTGTCGGCGTTCTAACGTAAATTCCCTATTAAATGCACGTGCACACGATATCTTAGTTACATCGCATTTGAGTGATATTTCGTTCGAGATCGGATCGGATCCGGGCGCAGTGGACAAACGTGATCAGTCTTTGTCATCCGTCATTCGTCTTCGTCAAAACGCCGGATTCCGTCACCCGAGAAAAAACCTGACCGTGGACAAGAGCTCTTAGTCTATGATAGACCAAGAGCGGCATGGTGCCGTGCAGTCATATTTTGAGGACGAGGATGATTTTGCGAGCTATCCATTATTTAATGAATCCTAACTAATATTATAATTGAAAGAGAAAGAGGTTATTTGTTACGCTTTCATGCCTAAATTGCTACACCGATTTTGGTGTATTTGTTGCAGTACAGACATAGATGAGACGAAAATCTTAATTAACGCGAGCGCTCAAAGCTGGTTGCTATTTTTTTATGATACTAAGTAGATCTTTGTTGCCTACCTGTAACACGCGTTTTTACCCATTTGGCATATTTTTTCAAATTTATGCTTATATAATAAAGCTGAATAGTTTGTAGAACACGCTAATCTTTGGAAATCCCAGTCGGATTTGGAAAATTATTTTCTATATGATAGCCTCATGAGGAATGCTATAAGCTATACGGGAATGAGAGATTCCTACGGGAACGGGAAAAAACGGGATATGTGCGTACGAAGTCGCGGGCAAAAGTTAGTCGAATTATAAAGATAAAATGTTGAGAAGCTCTACAAAAACTGGAAACTAATAGTTTTTGTGAGGACCCGTTACTATTTATTTTTATAAGCATTATGTTTTTTACGATTTCTGCCTATGTTGCATGTCATAGAGTTACTTTTATAAAGGTGATTGACCAAACAATTCTAAGCGCAACCAGTTAAGGTTTGCACTGAGACTTCATCTCCAGACACCTGTCAAAAAGCTACTATTTTCTGACATTTGTTATATTGACATCAACGTCATGTTTACGTCAAACTCACGTTTTTAATGAAGAGGACCTCTCGCCTATGTGGCGCCAACTGGAGGTGTACATTTGCCTGGCACCCGTTCTAGAATGAGAATATAATTAAGGGATTGTTCACCTAAAGTAACTGCGTACCTTTTATACGTGTAGTAGGCTACAGTAAGGGTAGGTCAGCCCATACATAATCCCCCAAAAAAAAAAACACACCACATTATTCAGGGTTGAAATCAAGATACTGACGATACGAATTTTCGTCCACTTCGAAAGTAGGCGAAAATTTTTTTTTTGGGCATTTTGTATGGGCTGGCCTACCCTTACTGTAGCCCACTGCACGCGCTTGCCTTTTATCCACATATTTAATCTTG
>NDFZ01001145.1:0-12140 GCA_002192655.3 Mamestra configurata | reverse complement strand
GAGATCTAAGAATTGAGGGTGCTGTATTTCTAAATGTACTCGCGAGAGCAAGCGAAGCGCGCTTGAATATTTGAGCACCCTGCTGGGATAACTTACATTTTCTGATGAAACGAAAAAAGCTTTTTATTGATTTGTCCAAAAATTAATTACAAAATTCATAAAAGTGCTTTTTACTAGCCGGGCTCGCCCCCCTCCCCCTATATCTCAGATCCTAATGGTTATGAGTCAGGGTGTGACAGCCAAAGCCCGAGATGCCTGAGTGTGCACCTTTCCAGTTCTGGCCAAATGTAGCTGCAGAACACTGCAGTTTTATTTATTAAGAGTCTGACAGAACTCTACACCCACACCGGCAGAGATCATTCATGAAGATTTCAATGCTATGAAAAAAATGTAACTGTAACATAAATGAGTTACTTTTCATAGAATTTTTCCATATTCCTCAAAAGAAAAACTCAATGTAAGCTCAAAAAAGAGAAGATGGGAGGATGACCTGAAAATTACTTTAGGTCCGCTCTGGACAAGATTGGTGGCAGATAGAAAGCAATGGAAAGAGTTGAAGGAGGCCTTTGCCATAAGGCACACTGAACTGAGAGATCTTTTGTAATTTAGTGTAGATTTTATTCATAACTACCTGTTTTAAATGTGTAAAATTGTCAAAAGTTCGGAAACAAAAGGTTTTATTATTATTTTCTTTTTTGTATATACATATAAATTACATTTTTAAATATTAAAATACAATGATATAAAAATATAAAAAATTTACTATGCGTGCCGTGTCCAGGAGTACTGCTTTCTGGATCAAGCCCTTGATCCAGCTGCCCAACGAGAGCCTCTTTAGATGTTGGTCGAGGCTCTTGGCAATTATGCCATTGGCCGCCACGACAATTATTATTATTATTATTATTTAGCTCAATATAAGTTTAAAAAAAGTTAACTGTCAACGGTCAGACCCTGTTCCTTCATAGTCTCTACTTGCAAATACAAAGGCATCTTCCCACTTTTGAGTTTCGGTGCCTGTGTCTTATGTATTTTTCGCTGATGATTCCGCAGGTGCTTTCTATAACCAAAAGCCTTCCCACAAATGTTACAAACATGGTCCTCTATGGTATACTTTAAAATGTAAGTTTAGTTCACGTTTAGTATGAAAACCTCTACTACAAGTTTCACACCTAAAATCGTATTCTCTCTTATGTGTCAATGTGTGTCTGTTTAAATTACTCTTACTAATAAATCTTGAAGGGCATTTTGCACATTGGTAAGGTCTTTCTCCATTGTGTGAGCGCATGTGCATTTTTAGAGATTCAGTGAACCTTCCTCTGTAAGGACAAAGAGAACATTTGATGGGTAGTTTGTAAAAATGTGTAAGTCTGTGACGATTGAAGTCACGCTCCGCTGTGATTTGCTTTCTGAATGCTAAATGTTTCTTGATATCCAATTCTGTGTAAGAGTTATTGCAGACAGGACATACAATCTTTTTGTTCTCATGTTCATCAGTCTGTTTGTGAATATCATACTCTTTGAATGTGTTAAATGATATTTCACATTTTTTACAATGGTAGGTATATTATATTCTTTTTGTCTTTGGGTTCATATTCCGAGGAGTTGTCATCTACAGGAAAGTTGAATGCTTGATCATTATCAGCAGTAAGCAAGTCTTCAGTAGATTGTTTTAGAATTTCATCAGACTGTTGTGCGGTTTTCCTGAATAAGATTGCTCCTTGAAGAAGCATGTAGCAAGGCTGGCACAAGTAGGGGAAGGTGGGGCAGCTTCATACAGTTTTTCTATTTTGTCTCATAGATTATTCTCTGGTATCAATATCTGAATAGATTGAATAAGAACTAGTACTATAACTATCTGACTTTCTATCAAAAACATATAATTTGTTTAAATATACATCTGTGACTTTTTATAAAAGTTTAAAAAAAAAATCAGGAATGTATGAATGTGCCCCGCATGCGGGGTACTTTCATACAGGCTATGGGGCAGATTCATACATGTGAAAAAATACACAAATTAAGGAATAAATGTTTAATTATTTATCAAAATAAAAGTATCAAAACACAACGTATTCGAAACCAAAAGNATGTGCGATCCCGGCGGCGGCGCTCGCCGGGGGCCATGAAAAACAATGGCCTCCGACTTGTTGAGGGCCACCTCCAGGCCGAGGCGCCGTATGCGGCTCACCACCTGTGAGACCGCAGCCGTCTCCAGCAACGCTGCCTCCCTGTGTGAGCTCCCCCGGGCAGTGACCAGCGTGTCGTCAGCGTAACACACCAGCTGCACTCCCGGCCGGAGCTCGCCCCTCAGCACCCAGTCGTACCCGAATGTGTTGCATGCCTGCGAAGATGTCAGAGAGCAATGGCCGTCAGGGTGATAACAGGATACCATGCGGTGGCTTACAAGGTGGCGAGACTATTGCTAAAATCATCACCTAGCGATCTTGACGCTAAAATCATCGCTTCAGTATAGATATCCGTGGCCCGGTACGCGCTGAGGTGATGATTGAGTACCAAGCTCTCATCGCTGCCCCGTATGACAGATCACCAAATAAACCTATGTTCAACAAAGGCTACAGCATACAAACAACAGAGGAAGAAAGGGATCAAGTCGGCGTCGATGAAGTACGCATCTACACAGATGGCTCCAAAACTCCAAAGGGTTCAGGTCCACTACCTAGACCTCAACATTAACTTTCACCTACCACTAGGAGAACACAGCTCGATATTACAATGCGAGTGTGTCGCCCTAACACAAGCCGCAACAGCCGTAGAGCGTCTAGGGATACACAACTACGCAATTATACTCGTATCTGACAGCCTGGCTGTTCTCAAAGCTCTAGAAAACAAACAAACTAACAGCAAACAGAATCCCCTCCAGTGGATCAAGGGGCACAGTGGATCAATAGGCAATGACGCCGCGGACGAACATGCTAAGAGAGGTTCCGAGATGGCAGTGCTAGGCCCGTACCCACTCCTTCCCCTACCTTTCTCGCAGTTTCGTACATGGATTCGCCAGAGATTTACTGTGCTTCATAACAACAAATGGTTACGGGCTACAGACTACAGGTAGTCAAAAATGTCAATGTCAAGTCTACATCCCCGACTAACAAAACGACTACTCAGCCTTAGTAGAAATAACCTCAGAATAATAGGGACAATTACGGGCCACTGCCCCCTTAACAAACATCTCTTAAACATAGGCGCCACGGACAGCTCACTCTGCAGGGGCTGCCTTGATGCCGAAGAATCATCTCAAATCGCCCACGTCATCCTGGAGTGCGATTGATCATTATCAGCAGTAAGCAAGTCTTCAGTAGATTGTTTTAGAATTTCATCAGACTGTTGTGCGGTTTTCCTGAATAAGATTGCTCCTTGAAGAAGCATGTAGCAAGGCTGGCACAAGTACTTAGGGTAAGGATCATCTATTCTTATTTCAGTGCCGGCAAAAGCTTTGAACGATTCAGCTAAGTCTTCTGCTGTTCTGTTTCCGAAGATTTTTGTAGAACCTTCTTTGAGGCAAACCCTGCACACGCTTTTGCTGTTGTCTTTCTTCTTGATGCTGAATGTTTCTCGTAAGTTTTCGTCCAGCGAGATATTGCACGCCGATTCGTCCCCGGCGCCAGCGCCTCCTTGACAGTGACCAGACCACATGTATCAGCCCTTTTCTGTGCGCAGCAGGCTCTGTGACAGGACTCCACAGAATACTAATATCCTCAGGACTCACAGGTTACAAAGTAAAATAAAAGTATTAAAAGGTATACAGGTAATTTATCCTATTTATTTTATACAAAGTTTTTAATTAAATTAGCTTATTATTACGTGTTAACGAAACGAAATCGTAAAACGTCGAGTCGAGTTCCTGGCTGTCAATGTCAAAATAACCAGGACCGAAGTAAATATGAGGTTATGTTAAAATAACAAAATATTTCTGAATTAAAGTTTAAATTGTTCTAATTCCGAAAACTAGAAGCGTTTTCAATAGAAAAACATGAACACTATCAGGGTAAGGCAGCTAATCTATCGTCAGTGATCATTGATATAACTGTCTTCGGCCGATTTTATTTGAATGCCTTCATTTTTAGAGTCTATGCCGTTCAGCGCCTATGGTACGCGGTGCCTTAGCAGCAAACTACGCTATCCGACCTCTTTCGGCGGCTACTGTGGTTCCTATACAGAAACCAATCGAGCCAGTACCATTGACGACCGTGGAACTCGACAAGTTATATAAACGAGTAGAACTTGAGATGAGGGGCATCGACCCCGCTGTACTGCTGAGTTATACCTGGTTCTGTGTGGCGGCTGCCTCGCATTTGGGCATAGAGGTCACTAAGAGGTATGTTTCGAGGTTATTTTATGTACAACTACAGACGCCAGCACAAAAATCTACAACACTCTCGTCAAATTTCTTTAATATATTTTCAACTTTATCGCTGAAGTATTAGGTTCAAGGTTGATTGGTAAAATTTGAGTTTCAGCTAGCTTGATGTGCTGGTGTCTGTACATAGGACTTGTTGGTTGTTAAAATAATAATAATCTTAACCTCTCCTCAACTGGTAATTGGTGGTAATATATCACATTTCAGATTCTTTAGTATTATCAAGTACCTGTTTTTTTGTTGATTCTGACCATAGAATCAACAAAAAATTTAAACATTATCATTTTTTAATTGCAGTTGGGCACTAAGAAAAGCAGAAAAAGAAAGGCACACCCTTCTCCGTTGTGTCCACATTTACAAGAAGCACAGAGTCCAATATGAAATAAGAACATATTTCAGATTCATACATCTTCAGAGACTCACTGGATCTACTTGTGACACTTACCTAGAGTACATCCAGAGGAACCTTCCTGAAGGATGTGCATTAAAAGTTACGAAGATTGAATGCCAGAAGCTACCAGAACACATAACGCCTCCTACCAATGAATAAATCTAAGTTTGTTACATAGAATTAGAATAAAACACTGTATAGTATGCATTTAATTTTATTTCAATATAGTTAGAAGTTTAAAACTATAAAATTGAGCTTTTTACTGGGTTTTTAAAGATGCCAGCATTATTTTGGTCCAATTATATACATCAGAAAAGGGAGTGGATGACAACTTACAGGAGAAATATGAATGTCTTGCAACTACAAGTTATATGGAAGAAAGGATAGAAAGTTGATGATGAAATTATCTTAGAAAATGGGGTACTTAAAAAATGCAGGCATCTCTTATATTGTGATTCATTGCTAACACTCCATAAATTAGGGCCATCTCTAAAATTACACAACATTGAAAATCTAAGTTCATAGTTCATGACATCCATAGTTAACATTTTTAAGTTTCTCTTACACAAAGATACAATTCAAAAGGGTTCCTTATACATAGTGACTAACCCCATATTCCAATAACCACAGTAGGAATCTTGACTTTAAAATTAGATTACAGTGGTGAGTAATAGTAAACCTTTATTTTTTTAATCAAGAGACATTCTTGTGCATAGTTCTGGAACATCTTTAGGCTTATATTTTTTATATATGCACACCTCACGGAAGTGTTTTTATAAATAATATAAATTTATAATTAATTATAATATAATTATGCTACAATTTTAATTTTATACAATACCGGTCTAAAGATTCATCTAAGTAACAGGTAAAAAAAAATAGCTACCTTTACAAAGCTTAAGCCAGTTGAAGATCAAGAGGGAAGCTAATATAGTTTAATCTTACCTTTCATAGCTGAGATAGTTTTTCATACAGGAAAACTATGTTACTAATATGTAAAAAAAATACTTCAGCTTCTATAAACTAACTTAGCTAAACTCTTGTAGACCTATACATAAAACTTTTAATCATTGCTTATTTTAAATAATGATTAGCAGATTCTTTATTAAACATTTTCTATAATAAAGTCGAATTTAGAATCTCTAAAAACAATAATTTATTTAAACTTAGCGTAATTATTATCGTTTTGTTTTTATGGGAGGGTAAACCGCTTCTTAACGTTACGGCGCCAGTCTGTCTGGCACCCCTTTCTCTCATGCATAAGGCAGAGGTAGGCAGGCTCTTCNGAATTTAGAATCTCTAAAAACAATAATTTATTTAAACTTAGCGTAATTATTATCGTTTTGTTTTTCTAGTCTAGTCGTATTTCGGACAGATGCTTTCCATATGAAATAGTTCAACTTAGATTAGTTTAAGTTATCACTTCTGTCGGGCGTCCCGAGATGCACACTTTTTATTTTAATGAATAATCCTGTTTGTCTATTACTAGGGTTGCACATACACAAAGATAAAAAAATCTATGATACCTAAAAAAGCAGTAGTTTTTATCATAATGAGGCACATCCATACAATCAGTAAGGTCACATATAGCCTTATTAGTAACTTTCTGAAATTATCAAAGCTATTAAAGAGTAAATATTTGAAGTTACATAATACACTAAGAACTCAGTCAACATTTTGGCATTAATAATATCTCTTTGGCAGTGTTGTGCTTACATTCTATTCATATTGCTGATGTTTGCACACTGTGACAATGAAGAGTATAGCAAACGCTAATTCTAAAGCATGAAACATTAGCATTACAGCACACCAGATGTACTCTAGCCGGAGTATGTAGGTCTGATATATGAGGAAGTAGCAAACACCTATTGCTGAAGGTATTGTCAGTATTACCGAGAAAAATACTGGGACTTCTGAAAAAAAAAATAGGGTTTAGTTTCTTTTATTGCTGACAAGTAATTTTATGAAATGAAGTGCGAGGGAATCTGGTAAGAAAGGAAATATAATTGTTGAAAATATTCATGGTAAAATGTATCTGGCTGCAGCTGCTAGGAAAACGCTTTGAAATTGAGGTCCCATGTGTGTCAATTCAATCTCATTTGGTTAGTCAGAAAAATACTTACTCTTACTGGCTAAATTCCCTCTTCTCCCCAAGTATATACGAACAACTTCCACAAGGCATAACGCACTAAATATCCCGGCTTCAGTCCACAACGCATTCTCAGGGTAAGAAACATTGATGGCTTTCAAAATGCCCATGGCCACTTCACACACAAAAAACATCCCAAGATAAAAACTATTCAGGTATAACAGTATCTCATACGCTAAACTAGAATTCACATTGGTCACTTTGGACATTTTCCTGAAGGAATCAATGATGACGGCTGTTTTGTTTACTTTTGTTGATGTTTTATTTTTTTGTTTATTCGATCGACCGCCTAGACAACGATTTACTGGAGACCGGAAAGGCAAGTGACGTACGGTAAACTGTCAAAATGGAACAGCCTATGAAAAGTTTGCGCGCGCAGGTATTGATTTCCGCGTTTCGAATCATACGAAATTGAAAATAAGTTCAATTAATTAATTAATACTTTTACTATCTAGCTGTCTTTTAATTTCTTTGTACGTTGAGATGTCAAATCGGAAATGTAAAAACTAGCCAAGTGCGAGGACTCGCGTGCAAAGGGTTCCGAATTTTTTGTTATGCGATCATTCCGTCAATAAATAATTATGAACGGATTTTGATGATTCTTTTATTATTCGAAAGCATATACTCCTGAGGTGGTCCCATTGGCACCAATTCAGAATATGATGATGGGATCCCAGGGAAATCGAGGGCAACCCTCAAATTTTAAAGGCACATAAGTACAATGTTTTTCATGTTCTTTCTAACGCAATTCAGATAATTATGCCTGGTAATCAACATCTCATCTTACTGAGTTGATGATGGAAGGTATAAGTCAGGATCTGATGCTGGGATCCCAGGAAAAATGTTTGTTCAACGATATTTTCGCCAATTGTCAACCGATTTGGATAATTCTTTTTTTGTTTGGAAGAATATTTTTCCAAACTGGTACCATTTCAATTTGGTGAAGATCTGATGAAGACCTTCGGAGATAGGCAACAGAACTCTTTAGTAAATAATAGCAAACCTCCCGGGATTACTGAAAGCGCATGTCTGTTTATTGTTTTCACCAGTTCATAACATAACATCACGCCGGTACGCTGTGAAGGGGTACACACGGTACACAGATGCAAACAAGTCAATCTGAATTAACATGTTTTTGGGGGTTATCTATTAGGGCATAACTTTATTGTTTATAAACCGATCTTGACGATTCTTTTTGCGTTGGGTTTAGTTATATTGCATTTGCATTGGACGGTGAACTTCAAAGATAAACCAGTGACCTCCTCAACTTAAAAACAATCAAATCTAGTACCTACCTACCAAAGCAAAGTAGATATTTAACTATGAGCTGGTCTGGACTTGGACTGAAAAGGCACACAACCACTTGGGAATAATGACACTTAGTTGTGGGGTATCACCACTAAAAAGTGGAAAAAAACTTTTTACAAAAAATACAACCGACTTCCAAATAAAAAACACTACAAAGTACCTATAATACCTACAACTATAAATTTCGGAAGTCGGTGTCAAAAAACGGAAAAACAACGAAAAACACCGACTCCCGAAATTTAAAGTTATTTATACTTTGTAGTGTTTTTTATTAGGAAGTCGGCTGTATTTTTTGAAAAAAGTTTTTTTACAGTATGTCACTTAATATCATATATACGTCATGTGTTTTCCTATAATCTATAGGTAAGGTAAGGTTCTAATAATCTGCATTTTTTTTTAAATTTTAGGCTCAGTACGTACTTTGTGAGATATCTAACGGCGGCGAGCAAAGGGTCAATGTCCATTTATTTGCTTTAATAACTTTGGAATGAAATAGGTATTTTAAAATTTCAAGACGAAATACTTTTGAGACCCTTACGATAAGCCTTTGATTTTTTTTAATTTTCTAGTTTTCCCCTCAAAAAGTGACTGCATTTTCAAAATTTATTTATTATTCGTGTCTAGGTCACAGAAAATTATATGTGTAGGTACCAAATTTCCACTGAATCGGTCCCGTAAATTCGGAGAAAATCGGCAGTGATAGAGGAACAGGCAGAGAAACGAGTGATTCTATAAGGGTTCCTATTTCATACACTAGCTTTTGCCCGCGACTTCATATCGCATTTCCTGTTCCCGTATAGTCTTCCTCATGAATGTGGCACCCATATAAAAAAAAAACAAATCCGACTTCTAGTTCCAACGATTAGCGCGTTCAAACAAACAAACTCTTCAGCTTTATTAAATTAGTAAAGATAATGGCCGCAGATAGGTGCTAACCTAGCTCGGATTTAAAAGTAGCTCTGGTTTGTGCTAATCGGCAAAAAGCAAAAAGGACAGAAAGAAGTCTAAAGCCAAAACGATGAAATGCGCCATTGGCGGGTGAAAACACGGGGTACCTACAGCAAAGAAGTATTTTAACTTTCACATTTATAATTTCTCTCTGGTCTAAAGTTCACGCAGACGAAGTCGCGGGCACAAGCTTAATTGGGTCTAGATAATCCATTCTAACAAAACATCTACCTATTTACATCTAGGTTACATATTTCATGTACTTACCTAAGCCATATCTCTAACAATTAGCAGTGAACCACAGCTAGCAATATCCACTGCAGGTATTCACTGCTACTGCCGGAGTGGCCGCATTTTAAGTATAGGTAACGGAGCTAGCCTACTCTGTGGCTAGCCTTCCCAAGCCTCCTTGGGAAGGCTAGTTCCGTCATACAATCATCGTCATCTGGCTGCCATTCTTCACACAAACAACGAAATTAGGTACAAGGCTACAAGGCTTTTTGTTCCGATTATACCTACCATCCAACATGGAGCTTTTAAACGCAGTTGTAAACGCTCATAAAGCTGATTGTGGATGGCACTACGGTAAGCATTCGCAAAATTCGAATTGATTAATGTAAGGTAAAATAAGGCTGCCCTATTTCAGAACCCAGTTGATCGATACATCTTTGTAACCTACATATTTTACGTAAATGATACTACTGCTAGTTATAAAAGTAAAGCACCGCGCCGCGTCTGTCTGTCTCTCTAAATGAGATAAACGCAAAAACTACCGAACGGATTTCCATATGGTTTTCAACCAAAAAACATAAATGAATTCATTTTTGTTTTTTTTTTGTGCCGAAAAAATCGTGCTGACTGGGAGCTTTACCGGAAACTAGACCTGAAAATAAAATGGTGACAAATTATAATAATACTAGCTTTTGCCCGCGACTTCGTACGCGCATATCATGCGGGATAGGCTATACAGCATATAGTTTTCCTCATGAATGTGACTATCATATAAGTACAAAAAGAATTTAGCTACCCTAAGCGGTAGGGTTGCTAGTAAGTACCTATAGTTAATATTAAAAAGAAAGAGTTTTCATGATTGATGACGGACAGAAAAAAACGAACTTTATTATAACTTCCTTATGCCATATCCATAAAGACTCCCTATTCATTGTCGGATTCTTTCACCGCGTCGTTTACGCACCTCGTTGCGTGCGCGCATGGTCGACTGCACTCGTCTGTTATGTAACGAATGCAGTAAAATGTTCTATCAAACGTAAACGTATACGAAAACGGAAACTTACCGAGTAGGAAGAGGATTACGGAAGGTGCCTGTCCGATTTGTGGCTGCCGTTCATTTCTACTTGCACTTGGAGATAGGTGGATAGGAAGGTAGGTACATTGCGATTTCTGATAAGTCAGGATTGAGCTGTTAANTTTTGTTTTGAATGATCCAATGTTGATTGATTTAATAAATGAATAATAATAATAATAATAATATTAGACCAGGATCNAATGGTCTTAAACATAAGAAAATCGCCTCAATGCCCGGCAGTGACTAGAAACAAACGTTATTCTTCTTCTCCTATTAGACCAGGATTAATTTCGAAATCCGGACACTCAATTAAATTCTTGAATTTTTGGAAAGTATTTAAGATCTCTTCTCTAGCACAAGCCTAGCAGCCGGTCCTACTGTCATCACTGATACATCATTTGGAGGGTTACACAGAGTTCAAGACGAGACCCAAAGATTAGGAACTTTCTAACGGAAATAAATACAATGATGTATTTACCTTAGGTATTTTAAATCGCAGCATCGGTGGCATTAATTAAGCCCCCCAAAGTGTAGGTGTAACGTAGCCCAGTTGTTTTAGGTTTCATCTGCGGAAAACCTAGTGAGCTGAACTTTGGTAAACACTTTTATTACGAACGAAAAAATCTACATTAATATGCCGGGCGTGCCGTCTAAAAAAGTTATTCAAGGTCACAAAAATCAGCTTTTTCCGAATATCTCGGTCTCCATAGCTTCAATAATACCTTGTTTAAAGTTAAGAAATCCGCCGCTTAGGGTTTAAAAGACTGGCCTAGTGTATGGGCACTTGAGGCACTCCGAAGTTTAGGTCATGTGCTGAACCAGGACTCACATGAGTAGGAAGTTATCCGATGACAGGCCCGAACTGGGACCCGAAACCGGCCCGGGCATTTTAGAGACGGTCGGCCCTTCACTCTCAAGAGAAAGGAAAACTACTCAGTGCCGGATTTTAAGCCAACGCGGGTCCTGTAACAAATTTTACTAACGGGTCTCCGAAAACTAAAACCGTCGTGAAATGAAAACGAAAATTTCAAATTATTAAAACATCTATGACTTACCTATAGTGTTATTGAGCAACCATATAGGAATACCTAGGGCGAAAAGATGATAGCTGATAAGGAGCACATTTTTTTTAAGGATGGGAAATCATCAAGTGACTTCTTCCGCTCTGGGTGGAGCTACTGTCTAAAACCCATCCGTGTTCCTTCTAAAGCCCTTTGCGTTCCAGGGCGCAGTGATTTTTTCGAATAAATTCTGCAACATAAGGCGCCGCTTGCTGAGAGAATACCGAAAATGTATCTGAAAAAAATTCAGATACGAGCCCTGTAGTGAGAGACCCAGTTTCGGATTTCCAAAAATGGCATTTTTAAATGTGATCTTCAGATCCGTTCAGATTTGATACGATGCGGCTTGACGCAACATTACATAAATAGGCAAATATGATGAAGAAACGGTAGGCCCTAAATAAACACGGCCACACCGGTCAACCGGGTATCCGGCCCATCGGGCATTTGCCAGGCATTTGCCCATATGGCCAATCCGGGCCTGACCGATGGGTTTACAAAACCTACTGGCAAAACAATCTAAGCTATAGATTCTAAGGAGTCAACCATCGACTAGAAAAGAATAAGAAAAGTTCTTATTCAAGTCACTGTCCGGGACAGAT
>NDFZ01001144.1:0-12916 GCA_002192655.3 Mamestra configurata | reverse complement strand
GAAGTTATCACTTCTAAACTGAACGTAACACAAATCAGAGAATTAAGATGAAAAATTAAAGTGCTGGTAATATCTTAATCTCCGGTACAAAAATAGGTTTCTAGAAAAATCATTATTTTTTTAAGTTACTTATATATATTTTTAATAAAAAATTGGTCGTCTGTAAAGTCGGTTTACGGACGATAGTTTAACGTGACAACGTCATAACAAAACAATGATGAAATGATCGTAACGTTACAATTAAATTACTCGTATAAATAACTAAAAACAAAATATTTAAAATAAAAGTTTCTTGAAAAATCACCCAAATAAAATTGTTGAAAAGCAATGAATCGATTATGCGTTAACAATATTTATTTAAGTGGAGTTTGGACTAAATAGTAAGGTATCGTTATGGTCAACATATTTGTCTCAAATTTTAAAAAACAAACTTCGTAATAACCAGAGGTCGGAATTAGGTAGAGTTATTTATGTATTTACACTGATTTCATACAGCGAAAGAATAAAGTAGATATGCCTCAAATACCGAGATAAATTTTAAAGAGCAGAAAAATCCCGTGATTTATTAAATAAAAAAGTTATTTGCTTTTACACAAATTAAGCCACTGCACGCGAGACGTTGCCAAATTTACGTTAACGACATCGGATGTCCGAACCACATATTTTAGTTCGCTCAACATAGATTGTGAGAACAAAAGAAAAATTATTATTTGTAATATTGTTGGCCACACGGGATTGTCTATTAGAAATCCCGGGAAGATCCATATTAATATCAACATTTCGATGCAAGTACATAACGAACTCAACCTAATTCCGACCTCTGTTAATATGGACTTAAACCTTTTGAACGCCATTGTCACGTATACATGACAAGCAAGCGCGTGCCCTGTACGCCAAACGTCACAAATATGTGACAAAAAGAACGGCAAATTTGTGGCTTGGTGTCGGGCGCACGCCGATGCGTTTACATATGCTCCGGCGGTCAAAAGGTTAAGAGAGACTTTGACCTCTGAGTTTGTTTCGGTGTTTCTTCTCAGGGTAGTCAGCTAGGAAACACCGGCCTCATCTAGCTTAAAAATGACCAAAAAAGAATGATGCGTTAAAGTGTTATGTTTAACTTACTTATTAAATAAATATCATTTATCAATAACATAAACACCTTCACAAAAAAGATATAAGATTTTTCCTTGTAGTTTGTATGAATTTTCTTGCGAATAAACATTTTGTTTGATTGAAGCATTTAATGACTGACGGACGTAACTCATTCTGAAACGGTGTCAAAAACTATAAAAATACCGCCAACCCTGTTGGGGACAATATACATTGGACATTCACAAAAGCATTTTGAAGTCATCTTCATCACTCCAAGATGGATAATCCATCAAATGACTTCTTCCGCTCTGGGTGGAGCGGAAGGGCGTGTCAGACTCTTACTGACAAAAACCCATCCGTGTTCCTTCTAAAGCCCTTTGCGTTCCAGGGCCGCGGTGACTCTTTCGAACCAATTCCGCAACCCTGGCAGAAGATGCTCCTATCGACCGAATTTCGATCACGGTGGCTATTCACAACGGAGATAACGTCAAAGTCAAAACGTTTATTTCAATTAGGCCATTAAACGGCACTTTTGAACGTCATCATTTACAGTTCAGTAAAATAATAATGTTACATTAATAAAGTGACTCTACTGTCCATTCGGAAAGGTAGATTCTTATGGAGAAGAACGGACAAGAAACTCCATAGTTACTCTTTTCAAATAATGATTTTACAAAATTTGGTATACAAAAATTAATTTAATATTATGTGAGGACGATGCACCCAGAGTATGCTACTTAAAGAACAAAGTATCACCAGCAGAGGTAAACTTATTAATTTCCTAAAGAAATTTAGGTAAATTGTACTCACATATTTACAAACATTGGAACCATTAATTAAACAACAGTGTGTGAGTCAACAGAAAAATAAAAACACAAAAAAAGAAACAGTATATCTATAAAGTTAATACATTAATCAACCAGTTTGACCTTCACCCTTGATTGTCCTATGGAGCAGGACCAGCATGTTTCCAAGCATTCTTATCCTGAATGTAATCTTCTAATTTGTAATATGCTTGTTCACAAAGTGTACTTTTAACATGAGTTTTAAATTTTCTTTCATTTAGTTCTAATATGTCAGAAGGTATTTTGTTGTAACATTTAACACAATACCCCATGAAAGAAGTGTGGACTTTAGCTAATCTAAAAAATGGTTGATCTAATTTGTCTTTATTTCTAGTATTAAAATTATGTCTATCACTAATTTTACTAAAAAGATGTCGGTTTTTCCGCACATACATAATATTTTCATAAATGAATTGGCAAGGGACTGTCATAATATTAATCTTTTTAAAAAGTTCCCTAAGAGAATCACGGCGACGCAGATTATAAACGGCTCTGACAGCTCTCTTTTGTAAAATAAATATGGATTCAATGTCAGCAGCCCGACCCCACAGCAAAATACCGTACGACATAATGCTGTGAAAGTAACTAAAGTAGACCAAACGTGCGGTTTCTACGTCTGTTAACTGTCTTATCTTTCTNATTTTCTAAAGAAATTTAGGTAAATGGTACTCACATATTTACAAATATTGGAACCATTAATTAAACAGTGTGTGAGTTAACAGAAAAATAACACAAAAAAGAAACAGTATATATATCTATAAAGTTAATACATAAATCAACCAGTTTGATTTTGTCTAGACCCTTGATTGTCCTATGGAGCAGGACCAGCATGTTTTCAAGCATTCTTATCCTGAATGTAATCTTCTAATTTGTAATATGCTTGTTTACAAAGTGTGCTTTTAATGTTAGTATATATTTGTAAAACTTTAAATTATTTAAGAGTGTCCGTGGAGTGTCTTGCACGTTCTTCTCCATAGAGATCTACGCTTTGGAACGTGCAAATAGATTCATGTTTTTGTCTGTACCTGTAGATGGTTCATTTGAAATAAATGCTTTGACTTTGATAAGCCAAGTACACAGAAGATTATATATATCACTCTCTGATTCTTTACTCTCATAGTGCGATGGGACGGTAATCCCGCACGACCGGTGAGAGATAAGGCGCAGGACCAACGGCTTAACGTTCTTTCCGAGCCTCGAGAATAGCAGAATCCCTTATAGAAAAACACAATAACACTGCCTGACTTGGGAATCAATTCCAGGATCCTGCTCTTGTCAGTAGCCGCAGGTAGCAGGGCAAACTCAATATCACATTTGCCGACCTGGGAATTGAATCCAGGACCAAGCGCTTGGCGATCACGCTTGGTACCACAAGACCAACGTTAAAACATCCCTAGATTACACATAGAATGATGCCCGAAACTGGTCAGCGATAGAAATCGAACGCCAAAGATAGTTTTATAGAGGTATGGTATATGAGGTACAGGGTTTAAGTCCCGAAACCTCCATTGAAGAGGGAGGATCCTCCGACCAGACGGTT
This sequence comes from Mamestra configurata, assembly GCA_002192655.3. Taxonomy (NCBI): domain Eukaryota; kingdom Metazoa; phylum Arthropoda; class Insecta; order Lepidoptera; family Noctuidae; genus Mamestra; species Mamestra configurata. The sequence goes on along the minus strand of NDFZ01001144.1, from coordinate 9,439 downwards.
GTTGTGTCTGGTGGGCAACTGCCCGATAGTCGATATTCGGACTGTTGTATATTATGTTCAAATTGCACGAAAAACTCGATGCAGGATTTCGTTAACAGTTCGCTACTGGCAGGATAGATGGCGTTGCGGCTCTTTTTTTGTCGTACAAACATCTCTTCGTTAGTTTTTCTTATGGCGGCATTGTTGCCGCTACAGTTTCAGACAAACACAAAGCATATTTAAGTCACCCTGCACACTCTAAGAAAGTCCGGACAACCAAACACAACAGCTTGCAGACAGCATCATGTCAAGAAAGCATTTAGAATCCATTTCACCCCAGCACAATTAAACAAAATCTCGCAGGCAATCTGCGTGGTTTGAAAACCAGACGGACAGCCTTTAAAACGCTCTGATATCGAGCCGTTTGGACATCTTTACAAGAGCCAGCCACCTGTCGAAAAGCCAGACAAAACTCGTACAGAAACGTTTACCACCCCGTACATAAAACTCACCCCGGACACTATAATCCCTCCACTCGTTTGTGCCTGCATCTCAGTGTTGTTCTGTAGAAAATATCACTCACCCTTTAATACAATGCCATTTTAGATCTTTTCCAGTCTCTAAATCAACTGTCTTACGGTTAGATAAGTTCATCACGAACGGAAGAGCCAGACCAGAATATTAAATTGAAGGTATCTACAGAAAACTGGTTATTACCGGTCGCATTACACTGGGCTGTGCGGCACCAGAAATGTAATGAGCATAGAGCTCTGCAGTTCTTTAACTAGTTCTCACCAGCCCGTCCCTAGCTGTCCTCCCCCCAGCGGCCCGTACCCCACAGGGGGTGCCCTTAGCGTGTAGTCGCTTAGTTTGTAAGTTTTTTATAAGCCCTGGCTGGAGGCTTTAATATTATATTAAGGCCACCACAGGCAAGCCCGGTTAAGCAGTCGACAACCTTATAGGTTGAACTGCGAGACGCCATACACAAAAAAAATGAAGTTCTTTACGCAAGCACATCGGCGGACTGCCGGACGATAACCGGACAGTGACAGCAATGAAGTGTATTTTGCACGAGTGCGGAAAAGTACATCGGCCTTATGGTAATTTATAATAAAAGTCTGAATGTCCGGGCAGCCCCATGAGGCACAGGAAAAATTCGGGAGCCATATGTCACAGCAATTTGTTATTAAATATTTATTTTTATTTTGAGTGTGTTGAAGTTCTTTGCTTGATGTAGTATTTCACTTTTCCGCATCCGCCTCCGCTAAAAATGACCGGATCCAAGATGGCTGTCAACTCACCCCGCTGACGATGAGCTCTCCAGAGATGTTCTGGACGTCTGCCTTCACCTTGCTGGTGATCTGTATCTGGTGGCAGTACAGGGCGATGCGCTGCAAGTATGCCAGCAAGTCCTGCTTCGTGGACGATTCTGGGCACTGAAACGAATAGATAACAATGATTTAGTGGTATGAAAGAAGTATGCCCACAGCTGGGCAAAAGCGTTCTTCCCAGGAATTCTTTTTCCGAGCCACCTCGAACCAGCCCTTGAGGTAGGCGTGTATGAAGTCTCGCCACCTCTTAGGCCGGCGCGTTCATCTTCAGGCACCCATTGTGTGCAACCTATTGCCCAACTGAAACGTATTAGCTCATAATGGGCCTCATCAGAAGGCTTAAAGTCACCCAAAGGGCAATGGAGAGGACAATGCTCGGAGTATCCTTGCGTGATCGAATCAGGAATGACGATATCCGCAAGAGAACCAAGGTTACCGACATAGCCCGAAGGATCGCCAAACTGAAGTGGCAGTGAGCAGGGCACATTGCTCGCAGAACAGATGGTCCATGGGGCCGAAAAGTTCTGCAGTGGCGACCGCGTACCGGAAGACGCAGCGNGAAGGATCGCCAAACTGAAGTGGCAGTGGGCAGGGCACATTGCTCGCAGAACAGATGGTCGATGCGGCCGAAACGTTCTGGAGTGGCGTTTNACATTGCTCGCAGAACAGATGGTCCATGGGGCCGAAAAGTTCTGCAGTGGCGACCGCGTACCGGAAGACGCAGCGTCCACAAGGTGGACCGATGACCTGGTGAGGGTCGCAGGTAGCCGATGGATGCGAGACGCACAGGATCGGTTGTAGTGGCGACACTTTGGGGAGGCCTATGTCCAGCAGTGGACGTCTGCAGGCTGATATGATGATGATGATGATTGCCCAACGGTCACTGTGCATGCAGCTGACAGTGGGTCCACATGATACAGATTAAAGATTGATGAGAGCCCCATTATGAGGCATCTCATAAAGACTACAATGTCTCTCGTGGTATATAAGTACTAATTACTAACATCTTTTAAGTATTTTGTTTGTTGTTGTTTGTGTGTGTGAATGTATGGACTATGTTGTCTGAAATAAATAAATAATAATAATAAGTCTGCATAGACTTTGAACTCTGAACAAAAAGAACTATTTTTTTTTTGATAGGCACTCGTTTGACTACTATCTCACCTGATGGTAAGCGATGATGTGATTGACGATGGAGCACGCTTGCCTAGAAGTAACCTATTCACTCTTGATTTAAAGAATCCCAGGTTGGAGCTATTTCACAGAGATTTGTCTGCATAGCAGACTAAATTCTATAGAAGTCTGTGGAAGTCTGTATCGCGTGGATGGTTCATGACGAGACCCGCCCGATTCCATTATATCATGGCAGCCTTCGCTGCAAAAATTCACTGTGCAAAACAGTCAGGAGTCACCTCCCTTTACATTTCAAAAAGTTCCTTACTGTTACAATAAGACAAGGATGCCATATATCTCTCTCACCTGCTCTGCAATCTCCCTGGTGAGTTTGTCAAGCTTGGTACCGGCTTCTGAGATCTTCTTGGCAGCGTTGATGACGTCCATCGTGGTCTTCAGGGGCCCACGACCTCTGTGGGAAGAATGGAGAATTAAGAAAGAAGAGAAAAAACATTTATTGAAAAAACTATGGGCAGCGGCAAATAAAGTATTCTGTTTCTTCTTCACATCACATTTACTCATGGTTTTTTTTTTTCGTTAAATGTTGAATTTTGTCTTGAATTACTAACGTAACTTATGATGTACTTAATACTGGCGTAGTACTCGAATGCTATCATTATAAAGATATAAAGTGAATCCCTGTATCCTTTGGTCACGCCATAACTTGAGAACGACTTTACCGATTTCATTCATCATAATCAGTGGTCGGAGTAGGTCGGGTAATTCGGGTCAATGGCCTCAAATGTATATATTAATATGGATATGACACTGGGATCCCGGGATTTATAACTATACATATATATTTTAACTAATCTTAGCTACTTATGTGAAAAACGACTTAACCTACGTACCTTCGCGATACGTTTCACGTAAGTTTAGGAGTAATCTAATTTTATGCGGTTAATTCTAGTTTTATCTAAGTCCTCATATAACCCGTGGCATTTCAACGTGTAACAGAATAATCGCAATAATAATAATACTTCTTGATATTTTGGAATATTCTGGCTGATGTTTTGGGATATTATGGCTGATATTTTGGGATATTCTGCTGATATTTTGGGATATTCTGGCTGATATTTTGGGATATTCTGGCTGATATTTTTAAAATATTCTGGCGGATATTTTGGGATATTCAAGCGGATATATTGGGATATTCTGGCGAATACATTGGGATATTCTCGTGGATATTTTGGGATATTCCGGTGGATATTTTGGGATATTCTGGTGGACATTTTTAAAATATTCTAGCGGATATTTTGGGATATTCTGGCTGATATTTTGGAATATTCTGGCGGATATTTTGGGATATTCTGGCTGATATTTTGGAATAAATTTTCACACTTTAGTATTTTTAGCTACATTACCTGGTGAAGTCCGTCATCTCCAGCATGATCATGCACATGTGCTTGGCCAGCATGATGATGTCGTTTCCTGCGTCGTCCCACTTCGCCACCTCGTTGTCGAACGTCATCTTCTCTCGTCGGAACAGCTCCACTTGTTGCAGGATCTTGCGCTTGTCTTCCTCTGTCATCTTTCGCATGGCTTCCTGTGAGAGTCAAGGGAGGAACATATTTGTTTAGAAATAATCTGCATCTTGAAACTGCACACGCCGCAGATGAAGGGGTTGAGGTGGGCAAGAAGTCTTACTCTGCTTAACAGGGTGAGAAACGAGCGGATTTGGGGAAATTTTAAGATCCCCCCAATCCAACGATTTTAAAGCTCTCCGAATTACGTTTAAGGGCCAGGTGCGATTGGGAAAGCTTTTTCATCTTTGACTGACCGACCTTAACAATTCAAAAGTCCCTGTAAATGGTTTAATTGAAGTAAATAATTTGAGTTTGAGTTCTTTGTTGCCCCAGATGTGCTCGTGACGTGAAGACTTGTAGAACACATGCCCAGACTTGTCCTGAGCATCGGCATCGATCCGAAAAGGATTGGAAGGCCTAGAGGAGGCCTTGCTGGACTTCCATCGTTATCAACGCTTCGCTTTGCGCTCTTTTAGAGTTCCGTATTTGGACTTCAGGTTCTAAGGCTTTTGAATATTCTCACAGCGCGTTCTTTCTTTGTTTTCAGAAAGCACAGCCTAAAACATTTGAGTGTGTGTGTATGTTTGTCTTCTCTCTTTGACTTCTTCACGCGCAAACGGGTGGACGGATCTTGATGAAATTTGGCACAGAGGTAGATTATGGTCTGGAATAAGGCATAGGCTACTTTTCATCCCGGGAGTGTGTTCTCTTGGGATAATTTTTGACTTTGAAGCGGGTGGAGCCGCGGACGGCAGCTAGTGTACAATAAATAATAATTACTCACCCTAGCATTAGTAATGCCACTAATATCAGGATATTCGTCGACGCCATGTTCTCCTGTATGAGCACTCGCTGTAAACATACAAACACGTATTAAAATAGCTGGCAACACAAAAGACACAAAATAGATAGGTACAGAAGGTCAGCATCATCATTTGTTATTATTATGNAACATTTGAGTGTGTGTGTATGTTTGTCTTCTCTCTTTGACTTCTTCACGCGCAAACGGGTGGACGGATCTTGATGAAATTTGGCACAGAGGTAGATTATGGTCTGGAATAAGGCATAGGCTACTTTTCATCCCGGGAGTGTGTTCTCTTGGGATAATTTTTGATTTTGAAGCGGGTGGAGCCGCGGACGGCAGCTAGTGTACAATAAATAATAATTACTCACCCTAGCATTAGTAATGCCACTAATATCAGGATATTCGTCGACGCCATGTTCTCCTGTATGAGCACTCGCTGTAAACATACAAACACGTATTAAAATAACTGGCAACACAAAAGACACAAAATAGATAGGTACAGAAGGTCAGCATCATCATTTGTTATTATTATGGCTGCATAACCTGATTGACATACCTTTATTCCAATTGCCTTACTTATTATTTTATTTTGTATCATCTCACTCCGACATTTTTCAGATATCTATTTTTTTTAATGTAATGTAAACATGACATTTATTAAACAAAATTTGACATTTATAATTTTTGTGATTTAAATTTGTATAGTTATTTTTTATTTGATTTTTAATTTGTGAATTCAATATTATTTGCATGCCCTTGCGACGGTAAAATATGGAGAGCTATACTATGTAAAAAAGTTATGTAAAAACATCTATGTACCAATACCCATGTTTGCAAATAAATAAATGATTGATTGATTGATTGATCATCATCGATCCTTTTATCAATAACGTTGGCGTCAGCTTCAAGTCTGACGGGATAGCTGAATACCAGTATTTCATGAAGCGATTGCCTATCTGACGCCTTCAGAACACAGTTATTTGGTAACCCTGGTTGTCAGAATTTTAGGCCAAGGCTCGGTAACGGTTACATTTTCAAACCGTTACTATGTACTTGAAGCTAAACCTTTTCATTCGGGTTTCGTTCGAATAAACCGGTTTTTTTAACCCGGTATTTGGAGGAGTCGTTTCGGATTGAACGGTTTACAGTAATAAAAAACCGGTGCACGACAAAGAAACGCATTCTCACAAGTTGCAACGCGTNTGAAGCGATTGCCTATCTGACGCCTTCAGAACACAGTTATTTGGTAACCCTGGTTGTCAGAATTTCAGGCCAAGGCTCGGTTACATTTTCAAACCGTTACTATGTACTTGAAGCTAAACCTTTTCATTCGGGTTTCGTTCGAATAAACCGGTTTTTTTAACCCGATATTTGGAGGAGTCGTTTCGGATTGAACGGTTTACAGTAATAAAAAATCGGTGCACGACAAAGAAACGCATTCTCACAAGTTGCAACGCGTCTACCAACACGTCCGCTCGTCGAATGAACCGGTTAATTTAGGTTAAGATAAAGTTCTTGAAATGTTCACGTTCTTTAGTAAAGTTCGGAGAAAAACCGCAATAAACCGGTATTTTTTAACAGGTTCCGAGCCTCGTTTCAGGCTACTGTTACGACGGTCAAAGTACATTCGGGACAAACGGCCTCATCGAATGCTGATGAATATCAGTGTTTTACACTTGAAACCACAAGGCAAGCTTCAGAGAACCAGCGAAAACAAACGGCGAAGACAGTTGAATCGTTTTCCGGTACTCCTCAAGTACATTGACTAGGCGGTTTTTGGTGGTCGCCACTATTGATTCTGGATTTCAGGAGCTGCAGAAGTCTAGCCAGTTTGTCTCCAAAAAATACGCACGCACACAGGTACTCACGGCGATCACAAACATATNAATATTCCCTATTAGGTTGAAAAGAGGACCAACTCTGGCAACTCAAGGCATGCATTTTTTTATTTGCAAAATGAAATACTTATTGGCTCTAGTAATAACTGTCCTAAAGCACCCCTTTACTTGGTGCGATAACGTTACTTTCGTAGTACACATAGTTTGACGTTGTAGTATAAGATATTAATTTTGTCAAAATCTTGAAAATAATTATTTTTTGAGATGTAAAAGTGACAGTGTCGCACCGGGGGTGCAATATGGCGGTCGCGAGTGCGCTTACACTCGCTGTACGTAAAGCGTGTTGATGTGTGCGTGTGTTTAAGCTGACCACACTTACACGAAGTAAAATGCTTATACTTTTAAGAAAACTCCGTCACGTGGTCAGTTCCAAACAATTTGGACTGCTGAAAATTTCTTTCGCTGACAGAATGTTACACATTTTTTTTTACTATTGATTGGCACGCGTTTGACCACTATCGTTTACTAAAAAAACCACCTTCTGTACCTATTTATTTTGTGTTTTAAGTTCAAAAATTATTAATAACATTGAAAAGCGAGCTGGGACATGCTAACTCTAGCTTTCATTACTACATAAAGATGACGATGATGAATTACCCATACTCATGCATCACCCCCAAAAGGTGGGTTAAAATAAGAATAAATAATATTCTACTCTACTAAATAACCTAAAAAAAACCTGCCTTATTAAAATTTGGAAGTATTTTCATGCGAAACAAGTGGTCTAGTAGTCTTCAATACCAGTTACAATATATAACCCTACCCTTGCGTTACTCTAGGCATAATTTTACCCTGCCATCTTCGTAACACCAGCACTTATAACGTAACATTAATTTAATCCACCGTACTACCAATTTTGGATCGTATTACACACAAGTGATGTAACGAACGCTCTTGAAAGACATTTGCGCACTGTTATCCCCCACCTGCTAAGTTACCCTTCCTCTTTCACTTTTCTTTCTATCTTTCTTTCTATGCGCAATGTTACCCCACCACCTCAGTTAACCTGCGTTACTCACGTCGGCTCCTAGTCTCCATAGTCATATCTTCACCGGCTCTTACACTCTTTCGTCACTCAACGACTGTAACTCTAACAGTGTACGCAATGTTACCCCACCACCTCAGTTAACCTGCGTTACTCACATCGGCTACTAGTCTCCATAGTCATATCTTCACCGGCTCTGACACTCTTTCGTCACTCAACGATTGTAACCCTAACAGTGTACGCAATGTTATCCCACCACCTTAGTTAACCGGCGTTACTCGCATCGGCTCCTAGTCTCCATAGAAACGCTTTCATCACTCAACGATCGTAACCCTAACAGTGTGCGCAATGCTACCCCACCACCTCAGTTAACCGGAGTTACTCACATTGGCTACTAGTATCCACTGTCATATCTTCACCGGCTCTTACACTCTTTCGTCATTCAGCGACTGTAACCCTAACATTGTACGCAATGTTACCCACCCCACCACCTCAGTTAACTTGCGTAACTCACATCGGCAACTAGTCTCTATGTCATATCTTCACCGGACCTTACACTCTTTCAACACTCAACGATTGTAACCCTAACAGTGTACGCAATGTTACCCCACCACCTCAGTTAACCTGCGTTACTCACATTGGCTACTAGTCTCCATAGTCATATCTTCACCGGCTCTTACACTCTTTCGTCACTCAACGACTGTAACTCTAACAGTGTACGCAATGTTACCCCACCACCTCAGTTAACCGGCATTACTCGCATCGGCTCCTAGTCTCCATAGACACTCTTTCATCACTCAACGATTGTAACCCTAACAGTGTGCGCAACGTTACCCCACCACCTCAGTTAACCGGCGTTACTCACATCGGCTCCGAGTCTCCATAGTCATATCTTCAACGGGTTCGAACTCCGTATCGGTATCCAGATCCTCGCTCGTCTGCATTAGTGACGTAACATGCAAACAAACGTATACATATAGCATGCGGGTAGGTAGATAGGATTTTGTTTAAATGTCCAGCTATTTGAGCGGACAAATAGCGTAATAAAATATGACAGGTAACACAAATCGTGTTGTTGGTCAACGTTTAATGAGCTAGCTTTTAGATTGTCTGTAACGCAAGGGTACACCGTGTAACAAAATAAACGCAATACCTTAAAAAGGGTAATTGTACTCATCATTATGAACAACCCGATATCCTTATCCTTATTTTTACATTCTTAAAGATTTGAAGGTTTAAAACTATGTCACACGGTTATAATTTGTTCTCGCTAGTCAGAGGCGATGGTGCCTAACTGTACTCAAATAGACATTTTTTCTTTGTGACTTTATTCTTGTTAGACAGCGGCAATTGCGCCTAACTGTACTCAACTTAATATTTTTTTGTTGCTTTATACTTGTTAGTCGGTGGCGATGGTGCCTAACCGTACTCAAATTGGTTTTATTATTTTTGTAGTTTTATAAATTTGGCCCAATAAGGACCCAATATAAGGATGTACAAACATTGAAATCGTGTAAAAAAGTTGACTGCCCCATCCATTTTAGTGCGCATAACTCGAAAAAATGTACTGAACAGCTGATTTTTTTCGTGATTTCCGGGTTGGTCCCATAGTAAAAGTTGTCGTAGTAGTGAGTACAATTACCCCTTTTCACGGTATTGCGTTTATTATGTAACACGTTGTATAAAGACGTTATGTTTCTATCGTTTCTTTATTTTTTGAAGTTCCAGAGAGTAAAATACTG
>NDFZ01001143.1:0-12914 GCA_002192655.3 Mamestra configurata | reverse complement strand
GACTTCAAAAATCCAGTAACTGGGTTAAACGATACCTTGTGGCAAGACCGGCAAAATTAGAAAATCTAACACCAAGTTAACAGTGTTAGATTTTCTAATTTTTCACTACCCGTAACCAGTAACGACTTTTAAAGATCTAGAAACGACAGCCGGGATCAACGGCTACAAGTTGATAAGAACAAAAAAAATACCTTAATGACATTAAAAAAGTACCTACCTAATAAAAGTCTCTAGTCCCAAAGCTAGATTCGATAATCGAACACAATATTTGAACTAAGTTTTTTTTTACCGCAGCAACGTCAACAATATTTTCCAGCCAACAATAGGTTTTGGCCGAGCACGTTAGGGATGGGATCACTTTAGTAGATTAGCGGCCGGTAATGGTCCGCTCTGCTAAAGCGGGCTATTCAACACAATAGTGACCGATCGGTCGCAGGAAGACTCGATGACATTATGTGATTGAATGGCAATTTATGAAAAACTTTTTCATTGATGTTTTTGAAATTATTTTTGAAATAGCAAGACAGCAAGAATTTTTAAACCAAAATTCTTGCTGTCATGATTCTTCAATTTAGTATTTGCCTAGAACAGTGTCATCGGGTCTTTCCATTTGATTTTTTTCAGTTTCAGCCCGGAGTCTGGATTTGTAGCCTGGTTATGGCAACAGGCTCGGCCCTACTTCACAGCATGGGAAAGTTATGCGTTACCATTAACGCATAACTTTCCCATGCTGTGATAGTAGTGCTGTGAAAACACCCCCGTAACTTCCATAAGTTACGGGGGTGTTTTCATCTGATACCATTATCTTCTAAAACCAGGGTTGGATTCGGTTTTTTCAAACATTTTGACTGCAAATGAGATGTTTGTACTGAACCGGGTTATACATATGTCAGAACCCGATCACAACGACCCTTACTACTAAGATCATTATAACTGTCCCATCAACCAACTAACCTTAAACTTTTCTACCCAGTTGTCACACGGCGGCTTCAGCTACGGCGGCGGCGAGCGCCGGGCAGATTACGGCGCCCGGGAGCAACACGAGCTGGCCCTACACCATGCGCTGCACTCCGCCGAAGAAACGCCGGTAAGACTAACATAAATACTAAACTATTGGTGTAAGCCTAGACTGGCTGAATGAAGCCGTTTCCAGCGCTGCCTAGACCAATGGGTCTCACTTTTTTTCTCATACGCGCCCCCTAAACATTTCGTCTGAAGTCACTACTCTGACTTTGTTTCGGTGTTTCTGCTCAGGGTAGTCAGCTAGGAAAAACCATCCTAGCTTTAAAGCTTTAATATAATGACGTGTAAAAGTGATATTTTTAACCATTTTGCATAATAACTGTCATTTATCACACCCTTGCCTGAGAAAACTAAAAGAAGACGATGACGTGTACCGAATGTGTGCAATGGAAAGTAGGTACTTCATCTAATAACCACCTTAGTCTATGATAAGCGTTTTAAACCGTAAACTGGGCCTTCAAGCGATTTTTCAATTATTGGTGGGTAAAACATATCTAAGTTTATTCTAATGATGGCAGTACTTTCAGAAGGCGTCCTAATAACGGCTGACTTATTTGGTAAAAAGGCTACGGACTGCAATACGCAAAGAATTTATCAGAAAAATAAAAAAAATCATTTGTAAAATTCAATTTTCCATACTCCGCTGCAGGAAAGTCGTGCAATATTTTTATGGAACGAGCTATTTATATGTCCGAGGAATATTAGAAATGCCAATTATTTATTTAAAATTTCACCCTCGCATCGTCGATATTTTGATAGACATCCAATATCCAAGAAATATGTGCGCCCAGCGACCAGTCGTATAAGGAATTTAATAATAAGCTCACTAAATTAAAATGTTCCGCCTCTAGCGTAGAATGTTGGAAAGTTCATATTTTTCTTTTTTATAATATCAATACTTTACAGAAACATAAAAATATTTTTATTTTAGATGGCAATTTATGTACACAATGAAAAGCGAAAGAAATTGACTGTTGTTTTTGTCTATCATCATTTTTGCATGATTGAAGAAGTACGTTATTTTTCTACATGATGAAAATCGAAAATGTATATAACGTTTTTTTTTTGTTAGTTTACACAACTAGGCGAAGGCACTTTAAAATGAGTTATAATTAAAGCATTGTTCCCCTCATTATTTCATTGTTGAAATGTATTTTGAAATACTTTGTTTTTTTTTAGAATGCTGGCATGGATGACACCACGGGGTTCATGACTGACCTTCCACTATTAAAAAGTAAGTAAATGTCTATATACCTACATAAAACCAGCTTTTTCAGAAATAAGTGTCGTAACGGTGCTAATCAGGTTTCTGTGTACTTAGTGCGAGTTTTTTAACGTTAGCGTAAACGTCAATTTGTATTGAAACTAAATAAGCTCTGTCTGGTGACAGTCACGGAAAACCTTTTTTTTTCATACAATTTGACATGAGCGAGCATTTACGTTAGCTCGATCGGGAACTTTAAAAAACTCGCACTAAGCACACAGAAACCTGACTATCCGGGAACTAAACTAAGTAGATAATAGATAAATATTAGTAAAATTTTCATTATTATTTAATCTCTTAGGAATAAATACATAATCATCTCCAATTAATGCAATGTTTTATACCATAGGTATAAGTAGTACATTTCCTCTCCAGCTCTACCTCAGTCGAGTAAAAAGTAAATTTGTTCAGCAAAAAAAATTAGCTTAATCCCATGTTAATGTCACACAAAAATAATTTCGGTAACACAAACGAGTCAATAAGTTTCAATGATAAGAACCATCTGCTCTGTAACATTCTCAATTTATGGCCCATAACCTAACAAGAGATTAAAGACGTAAAATTATTCACTTAATAATGTGCCTCCACATGTAATTTGAATTGCGAACATCAGATAAAAAGAACTACACATTATTAACATATCAAATATTTTATTGTTACTTCTCTAAGATGACCCGCTAAAGATAAAACTGTAATTAGACTTCATACCGCACTTATCAAGTAGGTGTATCGATTTTTCTAAGTAGATTGTAAAAAAACTCCATCTCATTCATCGGGCGAATGAATCAATATCGAATAAATAAAAGTAACGATCAATCAATCGATATTTGAATAGGTAGCATTCGAATTTGGAAATGACTTTTTGATTTAACTGTTTGCAGAATGTCGTTATGCATAGAGCGTTTTTAATTTGAAAAATGATAAAACAGTTATTTGGTATTAGCTTCCCTTTTATTTCTAAAATAAATAAGCCAGTATTTTAATAAGGTTTTGTGTGTCAGCAGAAATCAGCTACTCAGAAGTAATTTTAGCTAAACCTCAAAAAAATTGGTTAAATGTTTGATTTAGATTTTTTTATTTGATAAGATTTGTTTGATTAAAATCTGATGCCGCTATCACTCTCCTCGCTGGAGAATATTTAAATAAATGCGCAACTTAATTTTTATTTCTTTTATATGTAAAAGTTAACAGAAAATACAATTTGCTACTAAGAAACGACAGTTTACGAGTACAAGTCCCACACATCGTCGGTTTTTTTCAAAAAAATAATTGGCCGGTAATAAGCGCGCGCACCTTTTACTTTTTTGTGCAAAAACGTGGGGTGTTAAATAGCCAGTATGGTGCCAATATAATGACATACTAATGTTTATTGTATTAGGGTTGCCATACAGAAATATTACAATGAGAATGGAGATCACGCTGCGCTCATGTTTGGGGCGTGGCAATGATTGTTAGTGGCCCTATTGTTGATATTTGAAGCCGAGGATTTTGTAATCACTCCAATTTTTGTAATGCTGTATATTTAATGTACGTGTAGCGGTTGTATTTTATTTTTTGCGTTGTCCAAAGAAAACATGAGTCAGCAAAATTAAGAACTTCCGTTGATTTGCGAATTTGATATTCTAATCAAGTTTATATATCAATCTCAAATACCTATCTCCCTTATTAACATACCTTTTCAGGTCAAATGGTATCAAATTATTGACTTCGAAAAATATACGCCTAAAGATTAAAAAAAAACATTGAAAAAATATCAATAACTAATAGTGATGGCCAATTACGATACTGTTCGCAATATCTATTCATCAAGCAGCAAAGTAAAAGTTAACTCGTTTATATTGTTAATGAAAGACGTATCTACAAACCAAGCCAAACACAATTTCCTGTTGGAAATCTTAATACAGGATGCAATCGATATGTTAGCGAATGAAATCGATATGTTACAAAGACATCAATATAAATCTCTTAGCTGGATGATTAATTGTGTGCTACCTACTCCATATTTGTGATGTGGTGACTGTCTAGGCATTTTATCAGCTATTTTAGGTCTATGCACATTGAGGTAATAAATAAATTCGAATTTGATCCGAAAAAAGCATTCTGAACGGTTTTATACTGAGCTCAGCTAAACCAACATCTATTAGCGCAAAGAGATACGGCTTCACTCGGGATCAAATTTTTACTCTCGCGAAAAAAGTAGCCTATAATCGTCTCCAGCTTTCAGCGATCTACACCAAAATTCATCAAAATCGGTTTAGCGATTTCAACGTGGAAGCGTCACAAATAAATTTACAAAGAAACTCACTTTCTTATTTATAATATTAGCAGAAATGATCATTGGAAGACCTTAGAGCACATAAACTATGCTAATTTTAATACTCTTCAAATTTATTTGATTAATTGGAATTTTCTTCAACCACCTATTCTAAACCAATCCTCCCTTCCAGCAATGAAAGGCCGCGATGGCCTAGGCGGCACGGGTTCGTGCGCGCCCAACGACGTGTTCTGCTCCGTGCCCGGGCGGCTGTCCCTCCTGTCCTCCACCAGCAAGTACAAGGTGACCGTGGCGGAGGTGCAGAGGAGACTGTCACCCCCTGAGTGCCTGAACGCGTCGCTACTTGGAGGAGTGCTGAGGAGGTAAGCGATGAGTTTGTTGAGGATTTTACTGAGCGTTGTCGGAAAATAATAATGATTTATTAGTTTTAGCAAGTATTCTATAGGAACTAGAGATTAGAGCCTCCATAGAAGCTAAAAAAAGCCGACAAGACTACGCTCTTCCGTATCTTATAAGGGTCATTTTTTAAGTGGTTTTCCTGGCTACGATATATTGAAGATCAAGCGACATCCTACGTATNCTCTTCCGTATCTTATAAGGGTCATTTTTTAAGTGGTTTTCCTGGCTACGATATATTGAAGATCAGTCGACATCCTACGTATAGTCCAACTAAATCACAGGGATTAGACCCTTTTTGTAAGAAGGTGACGGTCATCAGTGTACCTACTTTCACTAGCTAACACAATTCTATGATATTGTTGGGGTGCCTGATCCTAGCCCTGCTATTCGTATTAGTAGATGTTATGAGTTGTCTATCATATCATATCATCATATTCCCATTAATTAAGACCTTTAAGTATTACATGCGACTTCGTTTTTTTGCAATAACAATACCGTTCAATGTCATCCAGCTACTACTAAATTGATATTCTTCAATGTAGCTACTAGTCCAAAAAAAAATATGATTGTAGGTTCCACCTACAGCTGCGTACGTATGATCTTCCACTACAAGTTAATAAAAACATTAATTACTGTTTGCATAATAAATATTAGGCAATTACAAGACAAATTCACATCACCCGCCAACCGACTTTAATATTGAATTTAAACGTGGAATGGTCTTGTTCCGCTAGTGCGGTTGGCGTTATTTATTACATTTTTTGCGCTGGCAACACTACAGTTTGCGGCGAACGATAAAGACATGTAAGACTTTAAATATCGAGCCGTTGGTTAGCGGTTATTAAGATATTTAGGGTACCTTTACTTTGGTGCTATCCCTTCGTACCTTAAACGTTTAGGTTTTAGTAAGTCTAGGTAAAGGTTTCAAGTACGTTAGTAATTACGTATTATAAAAAGTTTTGCACCGAATGCTTACGGTTATAGTCTCATTCTGGCTGTGCATGAAAAAAAGGTACAAAATATAAGGACCTCGAAATTGAATAACATTTAAATGAAGTTTTTCGTACTCGGCAACGTTAACAAATTGTTTTAGTTGAACTACTCCTTACCCTCATAAAATTAGCATTACTCAATAAAATTAAGAAACAAGACCACTTTAAACTGCCTACATAATCGGCCAAAAGTGTAAAAACCATGTAATTGAATATTCAAGCAGCTAGTTTATTAAAATTACGGAACCCGTAAATACTGTTCAAATTACGCTGAACGCTTTTTGTCGTGCGGTTGTATGTGGGCTGGCATCGGAACGCCGCGTTTCCTTTATATGTTTATTGAATATAATTATCGGGTATTACTTCTAGAGCGCATTGTGATCACATCTTGCTATACCTTCACACACCGTAACGTTGAGAAGCTAGTACTGGCTAGTTACGTTTTTGCTCTCCCAATGGATTTAAAAAAAATCTACGCATAAACCTGTTTTCTGGGACGCNGATCACATCTTGCTATACCTTCACACACCGTAACGTTGAGTAGCTAGTACTGGCTAGTTACGTTTTTGCTCTCCCAATGGATAAAAACGAAAATTTCTTTTGACATTGACAAAATAATGAACTTTTTTTTTCAACTAGCTTACGCATAAGTAATATTTTAGTTGGATTCAAGCACCCAGTGTGAAGTGCCCGCCAAAAGCTCGCAACTTTCAGCAAAAAAAACTGTCCGGTCATGATTTAATAAAAAATCCAATTATTCCACAAAAGGAAACCGTAATGACTACCTATCCAACTTACGTATGAGGTAATTTAAGCACATCCTAGTTGGTACGTGATCGATGTAATGCTAGCATTTACATTAGGACACTGAAAAAAACAAAATTACAGTTATCTAAAGAGTTTTGATGAAAACAAAAAAAAACGGACTTCAAAAACGTTCCATTTCACGTAATAAAAACCTGTCACTGGCCACTTGTTTCATTAATTTTATAAACAGCGCCTCATCGTCTTCCTAATTGCCGTCATTACGCGCCGATGGTTGCGTTGTCAAAGCCATGCAGCCAGCATTGCGGCTTTAGAAATAATTTATACGATGGCAACGCCGAATAATGGCGGGAAACCGGCAGCTGGTTGTATACCTACGTTGACTCGGATATTTCACATTCTCAACGCGCTGTCTCTTTACATGGTAATTACATAAAATAATAAATAAATTTCAGCGAAACCAGGAGCGAAGACGACAGGAGTGGAAGACTAGTTTACATGTTTAAGCGTGTAATTTTTACGCATACAAAGTCATTTAAATTGCCCACAATGTGCCATTCATCTTGTAGCGATAAATACAGGTGTTCATGAAGAAATATTTGTCACTTTCAGAACCTAATTTGGGTTGTTTAATGAGTGTTTGTACACTTTGTACTGACTGCAAAAAAATAGCGCTATTTAGCGTCAATCAAAATTGTGCTAATATAGCAAAAAAGAAGCGTCAATTAAGACTGTTCCTAGGTAAGGCCAACTTAAAAAATAAAGTGTGTGTATCCATTTCACAACAAAATCTAAATGAAATTAATCACTCGTAAACCTTCGAACTGACGGCTCTTTTCCACAAAAGAAACGCTGTCAAAACACCTATGCCGCAGACGCCATTATTTCGAAATTCAAAAAAACTCATTGTGTCGTAAGTAGAAACGCCATTTTGATTTAATCAATCGCGTATTATTAATGGATCTGCCGCTTTACGTACGATACGAAAGTTATTTTTATTATTTTTCATATCGATATGCCCGATTCGGTAATTGGAGATGAAATGATCTTGCATTCATCGTAACGCGGTCACAATCAGAAGGTAAAAGCTAAAATATCGATTACTCAAAAGTTTAAATTCGTATGTCAATTTGATATGACGCCTATAAAGAGCCGCAGCGAATAAGACATGTGGGGAACGGGCAACGGTACCTACCTTCCGTCATAATTATCGTACTTGAATCAAAGACGTATAGGTACCTGATTGATAATCTCTTTAATCGGACACTTGAGACGAGTATTGGATACTGTAGTCGATATCCGATGCCCATTAGTTGTATTTCCAATCTGTCGATTCATTCGATTTAGTTTTCCATTGATTCTAAATTCAAATTCAAATTCAGAATCATTGTTTGGCTCGTTAGCCGCGCATGAGTCTTGCTTCTTTTGTGCTTGTTTAAATGAACGTGTGAAAATATTAAATTCTAACGGTGCTGTCTAATTTATATTATAATTACGATTGTCATTATTTTCACCTCAGCCATTGTGTCAATGAGAAATAGTAAAATCATTGGTCTGTGATCAACTGATCACAACCTACCTATATCTGAGCTTTGCGGCTTCTTATAAGCCAACTAAATCGAAATTTTCTTAAAATGTTGATTTTATACGGTCTGTTGGTTTCGAATAGGTACCTATAATTTAATTTAATGTTTATGTAAGCTTGAGTAATTTTTAATGTGTAGATTAATTTCTTCATTAAATCTTTCTGTATAACTACAGACTAATTGAACTACTTTTTATGTTGAGTTTATATTAAGCAGAAATAATTAAAAACAATATGCATGATACGAAAACATCATATTTACCAAAATGTTTAGAAGAGCATACTATGAAAATTCACGAACTAATAACAATTTCTGAGGAATTCGTTCGCATACCAGGCCGCTACCGAAGGGGCCCGAAGCAGTTAACTACACAAAATTAGACCTACCTACCTATCTCAATCCAATGAGACCGCGCATTTCTGTTATAATGGTTTTATTTTGAGACATTTATCGTAAAAAGTAAAAAGTAATTATTTATTTCAGGTATCATTAATTAACCATAAATTACCTATCCACCATTTACTTTTAGTTACCTACCTAATGATCAAGTGGGTAACTAGGTCAACATCATGAACGAATAGGTACTAGAAGTTTTAAATCACTATTGATTACTTAGTAACTTAATAATATAGATAATTATTCATTTTTACCATTGGCTTAGCTGTCGCGATAGTTGGAAACCATACCAAGGGAACATACTTCCAAGATAAAAAGCATTGTAGTTATGTGTTAACCTCTAGGTTATAGGTATATGCCACCGGAAAATTGCAGACTCCGTAAGATTGTATTACATCTTTATTAGATTGCAATTTCTCGATATATTATGAAAAAAAAGTTTTGTACACAATAAATCCCAACCAAATTCAATAGTTTCCAATATATTCGTGTCTTATTAAGAAAAAATAGTTTACAATTTCACGCGATATTTTACAATCTTACGGCGTTTTCTATATTCCGGTGACATATATAACTAAAAAATAATATATATGTGTAGGCATAGATTTTGTGTAAAAGAGTAATAAAATCTCATTTTAATATTAGTATCTATTTATGCCTTAAAAAACCTAGACATGTGGTTTTTAAGGTATTTTTTATTTTTGACTATTCGAATTGTCAACAGCCTGTCGAAACTGGAAACGCCAATCACGTAACATTATTCGATTAATCACAACATAACGAGCGAACTCGCATTCTTGAACTTTATTCATAAACTTCATCAAACTTTATTGAAAACAATTTCTATAACGAGCTTTTATTTCACAGCGGTTAATACGGTAGCCATTTTTAAATGCCGAACGAAAAACCCAAATTATTTTTACAGCTAAAATTAAACCAATCATTCGATTACAAGCCCTATTCCGTAGCTATAAGAGAAAAAATATTTCTCTAACTTTTATTAGTTCTTCAACTTTCTATGCGTCAATCACAAAATACAATTTTGACGGTAATCGATAGGTTATCGGTAGCTCCATCTAGCGATCCATCGAGTAGCAGTACTATTGACTGACATGTGACCGAACAACAAAAGAGTAGCTACTTTATTTTTTTACGCAATATAATACAGGGTCAACGTTTAAATCAAAAATTGAATGTATTAATAAAGATTTTCCGTCTTATGCCCAAAACATTTTTAACGTAGGTACTTATTAAAAGGAGGTTATCTATTTTGATTTAAAATCACAGGCTAGGACATTGTGCAAAAAACGCGGTGCGAAATAATTGAATTGCTGAACGTTGCGCGATTTTTTCGACCCAGATTTGTTGCCAACTCGATACCCGTAGCTGCTTAGTTCACTCCTGTAAATACCTCAGGGTCAATTAATGCCCGTTACAGCAAAAATGTTAAAACCAGTTATTTTTTCAGAGCGAAGAGCAAAAATGGTGGAAGATTACTCCGTGAAAAATTGGAAAAGATTGGGCTGAACTTGCCAGCTGGGAGACGGAAAGCTGCCAATGTGACGCTCCTCACATCTTTAGTAGAAGGTAATTAATCTCTACTCTTATAAGCGTCGTAGCTATGGGTTGGCTAGGTGGGCGGCTGCCAAGGGCGCACTTTGCAGACCCATAGCCTATAAGCCGCTGGGCACAGGCATAGCTACACACATCGTTAAAATACTTGCACTAGTTGCGCGTAATAAGTATAGGCACACAGATTACAAACAGCGCTTCTTACTACTTAACAATAATTTGTGCCTCCGTGAAAAAAATGTGTCTACCTACCACAACAAAAAATAAAATTTTCATATTTGTATGAACAAAATAAACAATATCGTTTTCGTTCAATAGTTGTTTTTCGAGTCTACGGACTCCGGCTCGCGCCAATCAAAGAGCGAAAGAGGGCGCAGCGCGCGCAGCCTAACCAGCCAAGGCCTATGTCAGAAAATGGCTCTAATGAAATTGCAAATTTTTCGCCATTTGTGACATTTTCTTGGTTTTCTGATTCGGAAATAACGAAAATAGGCTGGAGTTCAGAGTCTTAGGGGGCGCGATATATGGGTCTGTACCTACTACCCCAACCAGGGCAGTTGTTCTGTCGGAGAGTGGGCTGTTTTGGCGCCTCACCAAAGATGACGTTGAAGCAGTGGCTAGTGAGTGGTACTGTGGTAATTCATATTTTTAAATAAAATAAATGGGGCTGCTGAGGCTATTAAATTCATTGCTTATTGTATTTATTGGTTAGTTGTAAAACAGCAACTACTAATCTAACACTGCACTATTCTGAGTAAATGGTCAATAGAGAGATAAGAAAATCACTGTCAAAAGGTGGGTGCTAAATCTTTTGAGGTTGCTTTGCTTACTCTTGTAGCGTGTGTTCTCAGTCTCAATTTCCATCATTTGCCTTTTCTGTATATGTTTGCCAAGTACCAAGTCCTTTTCATGAATGAATTGTTAACTCAAAGGACAACCGTCCAATATCCGTACGAATAGACAAAATAACCTCCAACCTGTCGGAAGCTATACAGAAATTTTCGAGCTCGCTTCGCTCGCTCTTGCATGGTAAATACGCTGACGCATTCCACGGTATTTGTTTAGTTAAATCACAGGACTTGGTTTGATGCCACCAACAAAAAAAAACAACTTTTTAGTTGTTTTTTTCGCTGTTGAGTTTTTACATACAAATATTTTTTAAACAAAAAAATAGTTTACATTATGAAATCGTCACTTCGAGCCTTTGATTAACTGAGTTAAAAAACAGGTTTAAATTTGACACGTAGGTATGTTTAGTGTATCCGCGAAAGAATTGCGTGCCAAAGAAAAAAAATACTAACTACTTTCTTTCTGGGCATTAAGGTAAAAATAAGAATTGAGGGCGCAAAATTTAAATGTTGCCAAGGACCTTAGCTACGACTCTGACTCTTAGTATCAGTATTCGTAGATATCAATCCTCACATATCGAAACCAGAAATATCAATTAACGTAAAGGACATTTTGGCATTTTGCGTAAATGAACCTAACGTTAATTGTCGTAGGGCTATTTTTGCATTTTGGGTAAATGTCCCTTACGTCAATTTATACTTCTGGTATCGATATGTACTTATATTAGATACTAGCTTTTGTCCGCGACTATTTATGCGCATATCCCGTTTTTTCCCGTTCTTACAAAAACGGGAAAAAACGAGGTATTTCGGGAAATCCTCTCAGACTGTACCCCTAGACTCCCCAAGACTCACACAATTACTCAGTAACGGAAGAATGTAATATAAATATTGATTGCTTAATTGATATTTATCCANCTATTTATGCGCATATCCCGTTTTTTCCCGTTCTTACAAAAACGGGAAAAAACGAGGTATTTCGGAAAATCCTCTCAGACTCTACCCCTAGACTCCCCAAGAACTGTCTGTCAGTCACACAATTACTCAGTAACGGAAGAATTTAATATAAATATTGATTGCTTAATTGATATTTATCCAACAGCAACCGTCCAGTTTTTCGGAAGCAATCTGTTCAATCCACAAAATTAGCCACAATGATACATTTGCCTATAATGTTTTTGAAATCAGATCAGGTACTAGTTTCGGTGATTACCTATCCACAATCAAACTAACTAACTTTACCTATTCACAATACTAGTGTACCTAGAAATGTGAAGTTTTGACACCCATTCACATATAAATGACTGAATAGAAATCCAGATTCACACAAAGCATAGGTACTTAAAAAAAAGAAGTTACCATAGAATAAACACACCATAAAACAACAAAATGACAATTTAAGTGTTAGATCTTTAAATTCCAATCCGTGCTGTGTACTTTTAATGGGAAATGCAGTGCCTTAGTTATATTTATAAGGCACTATTAAATACATAAAGATAAATGACAGACATTGAAACAAATTGTATTAATTACTACGAATGGTGATTTGTCTGTGCCTAACTACTAATTTGCGTTCAGTAATGTATGTGCTGATTTGCCTATTACCTAGTAAGATTTATACATTCGTTTTGATCTTGTCTTATTTATCATTGGATACGTAACTAAAGTAATGTTTTCAAATTAAATCTAATTCAAAGCTACCCAATTATAAATAAAACCTTTTCTTCTTTCTGTAACGTGATTCTATGATCACATAAACCAAAATTCGTTAGTTAGGTAACTTCCTCCTGATCT
>NDFZ01001142.1:0-12903 GCA_002192655.3 Mamestra configurata | reverse complement strand
CGTGTTGTGAGAGTTACAAATTTGAAATTCGAAAGCTTTCTTTTGATATGCCTCACGGTACTTACAGTTAGAAAAACTTTATTTTCAAGTTGTCTGGAAGATTATATGTGTACCAAAATTCAGCTGAATCGGTCCCGTAGATTCGGAGAAAATCAGCTGTGACAGACAGACAACCGAGTGATCCTATAAGGAATCCATTTTTCCATATAGAGCTTCGGAACCCTAAAAACTGATCACAAGCAAGTTTGCAATTTTTTAAATTGCGTATTACATTATCTACCGACCCAGACAGAATGCAAAAAAATGGTTGTAATTCAACAATACTTGCCCCTCATAATAGGGTCATAAAATCCGCCCCAAATAGGGACAAACTTTGTCCATTATTCAATAGAACAATTTATAACAGTGTTGCCATACTACGCTTAATAAAGTCAAATATGTTATGAGAAGACCCAGTTTCGCGGGGTCGGGGAATAATTTTTGACGGGAAATTGCAACTATTAATATTGCCAATTTATTCTCAAATTTTACAGTGCTACATATCAGGATAAAAGTGCTTGGAAACATGCTGGTCCTGCTCCATAGGACAATCAAGGGTGTAGACGAAACCAAACTGGTTGATTTATGTATTAACTTTATAGATATACTGTTTCTTTTTTGTGTTTTTATTTTTCTGTTAACTCACACACTGCTTAATTAATGGTTTCAATATTTGTAAATATGTGAATACCACTTACCTAAATTTATTTAGAAAGTTAATAGGTTTACCTCTGCTGGTAATACTTTGTTCCTATAAGTAGCATACTCTGGGTGCATCGTCCTCACATATTTTAAATTAATTTTTGTATACCAAATTTTGTTAAACCATTATTTGAAAAGAGTAACTATGGAGTTTCTCGTCCGTTCTTCTCCATAAGAATCTACCTTTCCGAATCGACAGTAGAGTCACTTTATTAATGTAATATTATTATTTTACTAAACTGTAAATGATGACGTTCAAAAGTGCCGTTTACTGGCCTAATTGAAATAAACGTTTTGACTTTGACTTTGACTATTAAGATTGGTGCAATGATATGCTAATACTTAACTTTAAAATTTAATGACATTTCTAAAATTACAGCTGTTTTGTAGGCTAGGCCTTTAGTGTGGGATGCAACCTGTGTCGATACTCTTGCGCCACCCCATCTTCCTAGTTCATCGTGTTGTGCTGGTGCTGCTGCTGCGGCTGCGGAAAACCTCAAGCGGCGTAAATATAGTTACCTTATTGGGAACTTTATTTTCGAGTCGTTTGGGGTTGAAACCCTCGGGTCGTGGGGCCCTTGTGCTCACAGCCATTTCAAAGAAATTTCGAAACGGCTGGTTGACACTTCCCGCGACCCAAGAGCTGGCTTTTACTTTGGCCAGAGGCTAAGTATTGCCATTCAACGTGGCAATGCCGCCAGTCTCTTGGGCACATTACCGTGTGAGTGCATTGAGGACGAATGNGGCTAAGTATTGCCATTCAACGTGGCAATGCCGCCAGTCTCTTGGGCACATTACCGTGTGAGTGCGTTGAGGACGAATGTTATATCCTAGCCCGTTGTATGTTTTAGTTTAGTTTATTTATTAATAATNATTTTATTGTATTGGAATAATTTTATCTAATTTAATTGAATGTAATCTACTCTAATAATTTTATTCTAATTATTAATTTTAATCTAATTATTATCTAATTCTAATTTAATTTTGTAATTATTTTATTTTTATTTTGTAGGTATGTAAACCTAGTTATATGTGCATGCTGTGGTCTCCTATAACTGAAGGAGCACACTTGAGTGAACCACTGTATCACTGTGTTTTATGTTAGATGTGTGTATCTTTTGTTGGAGATCCAAATAAATAAATAAATAAATAAATAAATAAATAAATAAATGTTATATCCTAGCCCGTTGTATGTTTTAGTTTAGTTTATTTATTAATAACAATTTATGCTCTAATAAAATACAAATTGGTTGGTAGGTATTTCAATAGGTACAGGGTTGCGGAATTTGTTCGAAAGAGTAACCAGGGCCCTGGAACGCAAAGGGCTTTAGGAGGAACACGGATGGGTTTTAGTCAGTAAGAGTCTGACACGCCCTTCCGTTCCAGCCAGAGCAGAGGAAGTCATTTGATGATTTCCTCCCATCTTTAAAAAGGTATTTCAATAGGTGCCGAAAACGATATATTATTGTCATCGTCATCCTGCCCTTATCCTATGTTACTTGGGATATTCATTCTGTCTTGTCAAGTGTCACGTGTACGCTATCACTGATTCCCTTTTTTTTCATATCTCTCCAGACACAATCCATCCATCTTCTGAAAACGATATATAAACACTGAATAATACGGATCCTGTCGTCTCGTCGACAAACTTTGATCGTTGATCACTGCATTTGACATTCCATTTAAATGGCCCAAAAGCGATAGGCGATTGGGAGTAGGTAAACAAAAAATACCGGCCAAGTGCGAGTCGGACTCGCGCACGAAGGGTTCCGTACCATTATCTATAAAAACGGCAAAAAATGATCGTAACGTTATAATGAGCGTAACGTTACAATGAGTCATCCTTTTCGTGCGTGCAGCCGGCGTTCATTGATTTATTAGAAGTTGTCACGTCAAAAAATGGTTGTCTGTAAAGTCGGTTTACGGACGATAGTTTAACGTGGCAACATCATAACAAAACATTGATCGTAATGTTACAATGAGCATAACGTTAGTGAGTCATCCTGTTTCGTGCATGCAGCCTCCTCATTGAAAAAAAACCTTGCATATGTAAACATGATAATAATATAAATTATTTTACATAACGTTATGAATGTTGAGTCTGTATTTTTTATCAAAATCCTAATTCGAATGTTGTTGAAATTTAAAAGTGGGCTATTACACAAAAAAAGTTTGGAAATAAAAGGTCAGTATTAACATAAGTCTTTAAATCCCAGACCAGTACGTGACTTATGTAACTTCATTTACATATTGAGAAGAATTAAACACTCATTTTGCTTTAATTTTAAAACGAACCGTGTGCCCGGAAACATTTTCCTTCGGCAAAAATTACGAACATTCATACGGACATTATATTCAAAAACAAAAATTAAAAAAAAAAATGCTTACCCCATAACCCCTCGGTGTTGATTTTTTAAACATTTATTCACCTTCATTTTGTAACCTGGAACTCGTGAACTAAAAACTTCATGTACAACATACAGTCATTAAGGCTGTATGTTCACATTTACATTTTGACAAGTTTTCAGCGTGTTGTCGAACTTCGCAGTCAAAAAGATTGTTATGGGCCGGTTACTGAATTGTGTTTTATGGATTTTAGAACGTGACAAACTATACGTACTTAAATGACACATTTTCATCATGCTGAAATAGAGTTTAAGTGGTTACTCCACTGCTACTCTAAGCTTCATTCAGAAATTGCGGATATGTCTCATAAGACGCAATCAAATGAATGAGTGTGTAATAAACCTATCAATAAAGGAAACAAATTAATCAGGCGTCTCAACCTTGAACTGGGGAGTGATCTATTTAGCGAACATATCTCATGTGTTAATAATACCATCGTTTACTTACGCTATGTTAAGTACCATTAACGTATACCTACACGTGATGATTTTGGAGAAAATAGCTCGGAGCTACGCTTATCAAAACATGGAACAACAAGATGTTGACAGCTTTGTAGCAGTGAGAATATTGTGTACTAATATTTTCCGCCAGTGGTTCCGCCCGCGCGAATATCGAAAATTACCCCAATTACCAAATACGTATCTACTAAGTTCGTAACAATCGTAACACTATCGGACTCACGCTAGTGTTACTTAATATTATTATCACATCACACTTCACACTTATCATCACACTAATATTATAAAGGCGAAAGTTTGTGTGTGTGTTTGTATATTTGTTACCTCTTCACGCTTAAACCGCTTTACCGATTCAAATGAAATTTGGTGTAGAGATTGTTTGAGTCCCCGGAAAGGTTGTTATCCCGGGAGTATGTTCCCTTGGGATAATTTTCGACATTCACGCGGAGTATCTGATAAGCTCGGTAACACCGAGGGGCACAGCTAGTTACAAATAAAATGTGAGTTTTAAACTTCATAATATATTAATAATAATAATAATATTTATTTGCAGAAAACACGGTATTAAAAGATGTTACAATACAAATTGAGTCCAAACATGTTTTGCTTAATATTAAAGCATGCAAAATTATAGTATCAACATTACAGTTTATGTTCAAGAAATTCTTTAACACTATAGAAACTATTTTCATTCAGCCAGTTATACAATTTGGCATATGCCTTAAACGAGCGCTGGTACAGGAGTCCGATATAAAAACAAAACATATTTTCATATTCCTAATTCAAATTCCCTTTTAATTTTATCAGACACTTCGAATGATCTACCTAGTCTACCAGAAACCTGCAGCCAAGGAGATCCTCCTTGGGCACGCCGCTATTGCGGCGATAAGGCCCCTCATTGAGGAGTTGCTGGAGAGGCGCCACGGCGTCCTCACCTTCCGCCTGACGCAGGTACTTACCGGACACGGCTGTTTCGGAAGGTACCTGTTTCGGATTAAGCGGGAGGACACGCCCGGGTGTCAGCACTGTGAGGATTGCAGCATACAGTGGAGGTCTGCCCTGCTTGGGCGGAGCACCACCGTGTCGTCGTCAAGGCGATCGGCGGCGGCGACCTCTCGCGTCCGGCCATGGTTGAATCCATGGTCCGGAGCGAGGAGGCTTGGGAAGCGGTCACCTCCTTCTGCGAAGCAGTAATGCTAGCGAAGGAGGAGGCGGGCCGCGCGAGGGAAAGGCAAGGCCTTCGCCCCAACCGCCGCAACAGGAGAAGACGCCCCGGGCGTCGGGAGTCGCAGGGCGATCCCCGGCCACCGTAGGCGCGGGCCTGCGGACGGCGAGCGTTGGGTGGCTCGCTGTCCGATCACCACCAGGCCCGGGTCGATGGCGCGTTGTGTTTCACGCGCGCCTCAAAGAGATGTCAGCATAGAGGACGGGGCCCGCTAGGGCCAGAGCCTGCCAGGGTTACGGAATTTGTTCGAAAGAGTCACCGCGGCCCTGGAACGCAAAGGGCTTTAGAAGGAACACGGATGGGTTTTAGTCAGTAAAAGTCTGACACGCCCTTCCGCTCCACCCAGAGCGGAAGAAGTCATTTGATGATTTTCCATCCTTAAAAAAAAAAAAAAGGATATCCTCCTGACATGAGCTACGCCCTTACGAATAGAGTACAAGAGGGACCTCGCAATAATCTATTCCAAGTCTTTGGAAAGGTAGAGCGTCACCTACCCGGCGCCTCCACCAAATGTAACACTAGCGGACTCGCGCCAGTGTAGTCGAATATTGTCGCCAGTAAGTTCATATCTACTATCGAATATATTCGTTTATTGATATCACAATAAAATAGGGGAAAATAAAAGCATTTATCTCACTGTTTTTATGTACCTACATAGGTACGTTATTATTTTTATCAGTTGTTTGCGTACACGTTTGTGCAGCTGGTTGTGATATTTAAAACCCGTGATTAACAATCAATATATTATCACATTGAACACAATAAATTATGTATTTTAATAAAATACTATTAAGAACGCAAATTGCCGATGAAGCTCAAAAAGCCTGATATACTTAGCTAGACGGGGTCGTGGCTGATCGAAGAGAAAACGGCTATGGATGGTTTCCTTGTAGATTGAAGTGAATCAGCACAACAAAGAGAGAAATGGAAGGAATGGGGAGGACTTTGCCTAGAAGTGAGACAGCTCAGGTTGAATAAAAAAGTAGAAAATTTCTCCGTAAAGTTCCATTCACATACACAATTCAGACATATATTATTTCGTGTAAATAGTGCCTTCAATCTTCCAAGTAATATGAATCATCAATAGATTTACTCACTGACATTAACTTGAACCTCAGCAACTAGAAGCAAGACACTAAAGTTCTATAATGGAGAGAAGCAACACGCAATGAGCATTAAAGTCACACTTTTTTCAAACTTCACTCCTATTCCAAATCAAGAATTTGGAAGTGTACCTATAAGTATTTAATGGTTTATATCTTGAACATAAACATCCAAACTAACAAAAACATACACGGAATAATATATGCAAAAATGTCAGCAGAAGAGACCTCGAGTCTCTCTAATCCCGGAATCATAAACATGACGATTGCGTCACGGGATTTAAGAAATTGCAAATTACTTAAATTGCGCTTTGAATACATTTTTTAGAGTTCCGTACCTACTAAAACTGTTAAATTAAATAGCTTTGTTTTCGCACAACTATTTCTTCTTTTGATTCCTCAAATCAATAATTTGTAACTATACTCAAAGTCCACTTCATGTTTTAATAAACCCGGGTTTTAATTGTCACGATTCCATTGATGATTCCGGGATTTTACAGGAGGTATTATCAACTCCATGTTACTTACTTCCACAAACATTAGGTAAATATAGTCTACCTATTCCGATCTCTGCTAATCAGTGAAGGAGATTTAATTTCCACATAAACGGTACGATAAATAATGTTACAGATATGTACAGTATTCGAAACATTACATACAGAAATAAACAAAGATAAACGAATATAAATAGTATTGGAGCAATAAATATAGATATCAAGAGGTGTTAAGATAAGATTACAATCTGATATCGTGTTCTTTGTCTATGTGAAGAAGTTTTGAAACAAAACCTATATTTTACGTTCAGAAAATCCAAGTTGAAGCTTCACTTGTTTTAGTTTTTTACCTCTTAAAGGCTGCATAGATAAATTGTGAAGGTATTGTTTTAATTTTTTTTTAATTTTTTTATTTGGAATAACAAAAATTACAAAATTACATAATAATATAAAATACGAAAAATTGAAACACAAAATTAACAATTATATAATCAACAGCGTTATTCACAGAAAACACGAAAAATATTAATAACTTCGCTTCAAGGTACAAATAAATTAAATGAACCACCATAACATGAGATAAGTTCCATTAAGTACAAAACAAATAAATTTCTATAATAAAACTCAATAAATTACAATAATAAAATAAAATAATAAGCTTTTTTCTTTTCTAACTTTTCAGGGACTTGGTATTCAAATGGAATTTGTAATTTTGTAAAAATGGAGCCCTAATAGCATATTTTTTCAGCTGTACATGTGCGAAGATTAAAAAAAATTAAGTACAAAAGCAGATGACAACATTGCTTTCTTTTACCCACAGAAAATATGCATAGTTAAAATATTTAGGTATTTTTGCATTGGCAAATCAATTTACTAGATCTATATAGATAAGGCAAGTCAAGGCAACACCTAGTGGTCTTTAGATTAAGCAAATATTTTGCTACAACGAGTATTCTTGTATGCGTTTCCTCAGTATATATTATGGACACTTACCGCCGATGATCAGCGAGAAGCGAGTGTGTAGTTCTGATTTTTTTTGTAGCTGGGCTATAAGCGAGTTCTCTTGTGCGACTGGCGATTACTCGCACCACTTGCTCCGGCAGGCCGAGAGGTATATTCCAGCGCAAACCGACACGCGCTATGAAGCGCTGAATTCATAATATGTTAGCTAGCATTCAGATCTGCAATATAAGTAAAAATTACAACTGGTTGGTCTCTCAGCGTGAGTTCTGATCGCCAATCGAGAATCGCTGAGCGAGTATTATCTTTAATATCTCTTGTCGCTGCGACAAACTAGTGGTTACCACCATTTATCTACATTTATTTTCGATAGCTGTCTTTTCACATTGCCGTGAATAGCTATCGACTATAAATGTATGTGTCTGTTTTACTTTACTAAAATTGTCGATAGCAATCGCTTCTTCGTGGGCGGTGAGACAAGTGCTATATATTTATTTATTTATTTATGTTGTTTTAGCCTTCACTGTCTCACTGCTGGGCAAAGGCCTCCCCCAAGTCCTTCCAAGTATTCTTTTCCTGCGCCACCTCGCGCCAGCCCTCATAAAACGCGTCTAGGTCGTCTCGCCACCTCTTTCTGGGCCGGCCTCGGCCGCACCATCCATCTTCGGGCACCCATTGTGTAAAGACTTTTGCCTAGCGGTCACAGTGCATGCGGCTCACGTGACCTGCCCAGTGCCCAATCCTATATGAGCATGGCAGCCTTCTTACCCGCGTCTATAATTCCCGTTTTAGAACGCAGCGTGGTTATTTATATGGTTATTTATTTATAGTCGTGTGGTTATCTTATACCGGATGCGTGTATCGGCTTGCAAAGCGAGCTGCATTCATTATTAATATAAGTTTGTGGTATTGGTATGTTAGGACACAATTCTTTACAATATGAGTCAAAATAAACGCAAGTACTGAAGTATTTTTTTCAGGATCAGCTACTGAATTGATTTCAGACCGTTCTCAAGAACATTTTTTAGGGTTCCGTAGTCAATAAGGAACCCTTATAGTTTCGCCATGTCCGTCTGTCTGTCTGTCCGTCCGTCCGCGGTTTAGCTCAGAGACTCTTAGTGCTAGAAAGTTGAAATTTGGCATGGGTATACACATAAATCACGTCGACAAAGAGGTAAAATAAAACCTTGAAATACATTTTGTTTTAGGGTGCACCCTACATGTAAAGTGGCGATGTTTTTTTTATCGTCTTCCCCATGGTGTGGGGTGTCGTTGGATAGGTCGTTTAAAAATATTGGGGGTTTGCGGAAACCGGTTTTTCCATCCAAGGATCCATTTGCAAAATATTAAGCTTTAAAGTGCTAATTTTTGTTAGTCAAGTGTGTCCCCCTTCTGCCAGCTAAACGGTTGTTTTTGGAGACGTGAAAAAGTTCATGGTAGTAGCATATATAATGAATTAACAAGGAAAACTATCACAGTTAAGTAGGCTTTACAAGTTAACAAGTAATAGTCGACCAAGTTAATAAATGGAAGTGGGTAAGTAAAAAAATCTTAATAATTCCATAGAAAATTACTTAAAATCAAGTGCATTTGTAACTTTGTAATCTAATAATTGTGAAGTTACTTTTACTATTTTTCTAACATGGTTTAGGAGACGTGTAACTACGGAACCCCACATTGTGCGTGGTCCGACACGCACTTGGCCGATTTTATTAACATAGGATTATTCAGTTTTCTCCGAATCTACTGGATCGATTTTGTTGAAGTTTGGTACACATAACATGATTCTTGACACTAACGGCCGGACTCAATAACGTATCTCCTTTTGACCAACTTTCAAATTAGCTACCAACGGTAGCTGAAACGTCATGTTACAAAGGCAAACATGACGTTTCAGATAAAACCGGCCGTAAGCCGGTTTTATATTCGATCTGTCGTTTTTATGCTAATGTTGAAGGCCTAATAAATAAATTCCATTTATTTCTGTGTTCTATCTAAAATATTTTCTAATCAAAATTCAACTAAATAATTAATACGAAACTGAACATTTAATCTTATAAATCTCGGTAGTTAATTAATAGCTCAATTAAACAATAAATAATTGATAGAACTTTAGTACTCTAGAGATTTATTTAGAGGCTATACAAAGCCTACCCAGTCCTAATAAATCGCGCCTACAAAATTATACATTTCATGATAATTCAATTGAACAAGAATTTATTAGAGAGATTAGTAGTATATTATTTTGTATTTTATTTTTTGGGTAAACCTACGTTCAGCGGTGGTCATAATTCGGCTGAAATAATGATAATTAAGGCGATCTTTTTTAGGGTTCCGTACCTCAAAAAGAAAAATGGAACCCTTATGGTTTCACTTCGTTGTTCGTCTGTCACGATCCTATTAGGTATCATGATGAAATTAATATGAAATACGTAAGTTTATGACCCCTTGGAGCCCTTAAAAAATCAACCTTCTTAGTCAACGCAATAAAAAATATAGCTACTTATGCATCATTTTAGCGACATATTTTGATAATCACAAATTTGAAAAATCATAAATTTGGCAAGAAGCAAGTGAAGAGAAAAGTCTGAAAATTCTAAATTTATAACTCACACTTCGCCCGCAACAACGTCCGCGCGGATATAGTAGGTACTCCATAAACTTTAACGCCCCCGTACCCTTTTCAAAGGTTAGTTTTGGAAAATTATGTACAACGATTTTTATTAAGTACCCAGCAATTTCTGCTGCTGATTCTGTGGTCTCAGGATCAGTGCAACTGTTCACCCCGTGCACCTCGTCAGGGATTGATTATGCAAAAATTCTAAGATATGTTACAATTATCCGACTTTTAGTGTATTCATACTAATTTCCACGTAAATTGAAGCAAGCAATAATGTTCTCCCCTAAAACATTTTTTTGCGATTACAAGCTTATATTTGCAGTTGAAGAAATGACCGTGACTTACATCGATGAATGGGTGAATATTTTTTAACTACAAAATTAAGTTTGTCCTTCTATACTACTAATCTTTTCGTCAGAGTAATGAGAGTGCTTTCATAGTTTAGAAAACCCGGAAAAAATCGAGACTCGATTTCCGCGATAGACGAACTATCTACATACATAGATACGAGTTTGTTCGGAACCGTCGGTGTGCGATTCAGCAGACTCGCATTTGTCCGGTTTTTTATCTCTGAAATACATCAGCGATAAAAAAAGTTATCTAGCGGAATATTATTATGTTTGTATTCGCAATACTAGCTTGATGTCTTGAAGACCTGATGCATGAAGATTATGACAGACTCAATATTGGTGCCTGTCTATATCAACACTTTTTTTATTTTTTTTTTATTATGGGAAATCGTCAAATGACTTCTTCCGCTCTGGGTGGAGCGGAAGGGCGTGTCAGACTCTTACTGACTTAAACCCATCCGTGTTCCTTCTAAAGCCCTTTGCGTTCCAGGACTTAGAGTTTGAACCACTCCGTGACTACATGATTTGGTAGCATTTTTTTAACTACTAATAAACCCACTCAAATTGATCAATCTAGCATTTTTTATGTTTTTCGGCAAAGCATATTAGGTCTCGTATAAAGTCTCTGATTCCGAGCCCTATATTATACCTTTTTAGCATTACGACCCTGAAAATCACGTCTACAATTCAAACAAGAGGGTAGTCTAATATAATAAAGCAGTTGTAAACTCTACAGGTGGTCCATAACAGGACAGTAATATTATTTAATAGTTGCCTATTTGCTGAATCTATTGGCTCGAAAAACTATAGGACGATATTTTCCTTAATTATGTCTGGAACTTCGTTAGGCGCGTTCCAATAACCGGTACCTATTGTCCCGAATATCTGAGGCAAGCATATTATATAATACTGGCTTTTGCCCGCGACTTCGTACGCGCATATCCCGTACTTTTCCCGTTCCCGTGTGAATTTCGGGAAATCCTCTCTTAGTGCTCCCCTACACTCCCCAAGGTACCTATGGAGGATTTAGAAAGCTGAAATTTGGTTTCAGCTTTCTAAAACCAGTAGTTTCGGCTGTGCGTTGTCTATCAGTCAATCAGTCACCAGTAATGGAAGACGTTTATCATTTCGTAACAATTGCTTACTAAACTTACAGTTTGCACCAAAACGTACAGCAAGCCAACAACGTAGAATTAATCTTATAAACATTCATAACTAAAAAAAAGAATACAGATTTTGATTATCAATCTATGAGTGCTCGTAAATATATCGACCTCCGGTTCCTGAGCAATCAGGGCGTACCAGCAAACTGATCGCTTGGGCCATTGGGGCATATCGAGCCGTACGGGTACGTGACGGTGGAGCCGCGAACAGGCATCGCAAGGTACCGGCGCGCGAAAATATTATCGATATTATTTCTTGTCACCACCCAATTATTAAGTTTAATAATTAATTAGTTCAGTAATACTGTCTGCTTCTCTACATTGACCTTATAAATAATCTTGAAAGCAAAGAAAATTTGGTACCTAAGTACTTACAAACTAACTTTAGTCAGAGAGCTTTAAAGGAATTCATTAATTGGAAAACTGGCAGAAAATTTAGTGCCTACCGAGTTAGTGAATGTATGTTTGTAGACGTTAACCTTTAAAAGAATCAAATTCGACGCCATTATGACTTCTTAGACTTCGGCTGGAGATATACGAACCTTTAAAAGAATGAAATTATAAACCATTTTGTTTCATCTTAGTCTTGTGGTACTAAAAAAGAGAATTTCTTTTAGGAAAGCGTAGGCAATCAGATACATAACAAGGAGTCAGGGCTGGCAACATCTCGGAATGCAACTAACGTTCTTTTGTTGTGACTCATGAAAGCAATCATAATGCGAGCTGGTTGAAATTTCATATTATTTAAAATTAAATACGGAAAAATGGTCCCAAGCCAATTTTCGAATATTTATGTCACCGGAAAATTGCAGACTCCGTAAGATTGTAATAAATCATTATTGGATAATAATTTCTCGATATATTATTAATGAATCGTTTTGTATACAATAATTCTCATCCATGTTCAATAGTTTCCAACATATCCGTGTCTTATTTAGAAAAAATTGATTACAATTTCACGCGATATTTTACAAGCTTACGGCGTTTGCCATTTTCTGGTGAATTTTATAACGTTCAATCTCATTTCAGCGACTATCAATGTCAAATGCAGCTAAATTAGAAAAAGGATTTTCGACAGGTTAAGAAAATAAAATGAAGAAACAAAATTATTTCTTGGCACAGAATACACATGCATATAAATTATTATCTTTCCATAACGATAGTATTAGTAGAATGTTTTTAATATTTTGTTAGTACATCATCATCTGCCTAGCCTTCTCCTAACTATATTGGGATCGGCTACCAGTCAAACCGCATTCAGCTGAATACCAGTATTTTACGTGGAGCGGCTAACCAGACCTCCACAACCCATTAACTGGGTGACACGGATACTCCTTGGCAAGACTGGTGTCTGATTTACCGGCTTCTAACAATCCGTAACGA
>NDFZ01001141.1:0-12902 GCA_002192655.3 Mamestra configurata | reverse complement strand
TTATACCGATCATGTGTGGAACAGACAAAAAGGTAATACATTTTATTTGCAATAATAGCTGCTACTTTGCGTGTCGATTGATTCAAAATATTTTTTCCAACCAGTTTAGAAACCTGTGCAGTTCTATCATTAGGCGCATGTGGTTGTGCAGTTAACATTATCTGTTAACGCAACTGTAGGCAAAGATTTAGGCAAGGAATGATTTTTGACAAAGATTCTCGTCAGGAATGTCCCGAAAGTCTTACCAAGGGGTACCTATCGTGTTGATGGCGCGTTGTGTTCCACGCGCGCCTCAAAGATATGTCAGCATAGGAGACGGGGCTCGCTAGGGCCAGAGCCTGCCAGGGTTGTGGAATTTGTTCGAAAGAGTCACCACGGCCCTGGAACGCAAAGGGCTTTAGAAGGAACACGGAAGGGTTTTAGTCAGTAAGAGTCTGACACGCTTCACCCAGATCGGAAGAAGTCATTTGATAATTTCCCATGTATACAAAAGGGGGTGCCTATCGTAATACCTGGTAACTTGGCTTTTTTAAGAGGTCAGATTGGCAATGACTCCATGTAAAATACTACTTTATAGCTGCACCTGTTTAGACTGGATGCTGACCTCAACATAGCTGGTCAGCAGATGATGATTTGTATCAGAAAACTGAAAAATAATAATTTTGCTTTGTTTTAGGGGATTGGCTCCCAGAATTAGCCTACCGAGGGCCACTTTGTTTACGTCAGGATCTATTTACCTCGTTATACATACATCACTTGGAAGCTGCGCCGACGTTCCGACAGCTGCCCGATTATTTCAAAAGGCAACTGTGTGCAAGATTTGATAGAGTGGTCATTTTCCCAGGTTGGTAATATGACAATTATGACATGTTCATTTAGAGTAAAATTAAGCTTTTGTATTATTGTAAAAACATTTAAAAAGTCATTGCCCCTAGACACATTTTCTAACAAAACTTGTTGAAAAACTCATCATCATCATTATCATATCAGCCGAAAGACGTCCACTGCTGGACACAGGCCTCCCCTAAATTTCTGGCCATAATCCGCTTGGCAGGCGGGTTGGCGATCGCAGTGTAGCTGTTGCAATGCACAAAGAATGCTGCTGCCCATTCTATGGTGAGTCCCTTAGTCGCCTCTTACGACACCCACGGGAAGTGATAGAATGGTACTATTATTTTATGTCCGACACCATACAGAACTAACGACTACTAACTAGAAAACAAACGAAGCAAAATTTGTACGGCAACAAAAAAAAAAACGCAACGCCAATTCTCATGCCAGTAACAAACTACTAACGAAATTCTGCATCGCGTAAGCAAAGTCCTCCGTGCGATTTGAACATATATATCCACCAGCTGAATATCAACTGTTGGGCAGTTGCCCACCGGAAACAACAACCTTCTTGTCTGAAGATCCTCCGTTTTCAAAGGAGGTTTGCGGGACTTTACTCCATGTTCCGCATATCTTTATTAACTAACGCGCTGTGATTGGGTGTAGTACCGATGACCACCGTAATAAACTACAGACTCCAGACTAAAGGCTGGCAAGGATAACAATCTCAAGTGGAGATTTATATAGTTCAGCCTTGAATGAAAATGTGGTGCTGTTTCACCAACCATAGGACACCTAATATCGTGTATCGGAGAGCTCTATACCTGCATGCTACAGGATTTAATGAATGCCACTTGCGGTTAAACTGTAGCTATCTTTTGCAGAACCAAGAGATTGTTTTAAATTTTTATTTTTATTGAAAGACCCGCGTTTTGCCACTATCTCGCTGGATGGTAAGCGATGATGTGGTCTACGACAGAGCACGATTGCCTAGAAGTAACCCATTCATATTTTAATTAAAGATCCTCAGGTTGCAGCTATTAGGAAACACCAACTCCGACAGGTAATATTCCACTCATTAGCTGTACACACAATGAAAGTGGGATGTCCACATTGTCCACCATGTACTGGTGGCACATCGCCGTATGTCTTGTAGTCCAATTATGGTATAGTTTGTCATCGACATGCACACAAGAAAAATAGAATATATCAGTTTTGTTCCAACTACTTCAGTTTCTTGTTACAATTTCTAGGCAAGTGCATAGTGCGAGAGGGAGACATATTCACCACCACTTACTTCATTCATGAAGGTGAAGTCGAGAAATGGTATACTGATGCATCGTAAGTATTCATTTGTTCGTATTACTCCTGCTCTGATTCCACTTTATTTAGGGTTGACGTAGCATGACTTCTTTCCATACGTCTCTTAATGAGCCGTCTTTGGCAACCCTTTTCTAGCGATTTTATTTTTCATTCAATCCATTCTTCTACTCATAAATACTTGCAAATTTGTACATGTAAAACTACCAAAACGACACGACACGTTCTAAGATTAGTCGCATGTTTCCGTATTCTAAGTGCTGGTTCATTTCATGCTTTTTTATTTTCAGTGGTGAAGGCCAATTAGTGTCAATTTTGTATACTAATGGCTATTTTGGATGTGTTTCTGGACTGTTCCCCAATGCTAGTTTTCGATACTCTTACTACACACGCACGGTTAGTTTTCTGTTACTTTTTCAATTTAATTTTAATAGGCAGATAAAAAAAACAACATGTCTTGACTGATTAACTTTTATGGAAGACGATTTGGTATGGTAAATGGCTAAATGGATGATGTTGAATTTAAGAAAGCCATCGTGTGAAAACAGTCCTTTGTACATTGTATACAATTTCAACTTTCTAGGAGCCCATTCTTTCACGACTCACGGGCTTACTATGTTTCGATCCTCAGGTTCAGCTTGGGGCCGAGTTTGTTCGATTTATTGTGTGAGAGTTGTGACCCTATTTCATGGAACTTGAAATGTCTTCTTACACTACTGAAATACAGGCAAGATGCTATATCTTAGATTGTTTTATGTAGGTCGTGGATCTAATGTACCTCAGTCTGCCTGAATGGGAAGACTTGTTGGAGAGTTACCCGGACGTCAAGACTAAACTGTACGACATCACCACCCAAATGATTAAAGATGCCCAATACATGTACGTTTATACTTGTAATACTAACTTTGCCCAGTTTTCCGTATCCCGAAGGAATGATAAAAAACCACTTAATTCCTTGTTCAAAACAGAGAACCTCAGGATAGAATTTTANTGATTAAAGATGCCCAATACATGTACGTTTATACTTGTAATACTAACTTTGCCCAGTTTTCCGTAAACCCGAAGGAATGATAAAAAAACACTTAATTCCTTGTTCAAAACAGAGAACCTCAGGATAGAATTTTGGGTTTATAGTTGTAGGCCGCACTAGGTGTTAATTAATCAGTCATTAAAACTACCACCAATACAGCTCCCCCACCAGTATAGCTTGCGAAGTTGTGGCAACACATGACTGTCGAACGACCGATTGCCGGTGGAATAAACGAGACCTGGAGAGGAGACCACGTATCGGCAAGCGTAGCGTGAGACGCTCTGACAGAGCCTTAAAAAAAGGAGATAGACATGAAGATGCGGAAGGCAGATGGCTGGATGTTGTGCAGCTAGGAAGAGGCCTGGATTCAGCAGTAGATTGCAAAGGCGGAGTTAAATTATAGTACATTTTGATACATGTGGGTAAACTTGGCCTCTATGTAGCCTAGATACTGCAATGACAAATACCCGCGTGTATCAAACGACGTTTGTCAACTCACTTATTCAGAAAAAATACACAATTTCATAAACACTATATTTAGTAAAAAAATTGTGAGAAATGGGTGGCGTATTTTTATCGTTTGCCGGTAGCTGCCCGGCGGCCAGCGTGGTGTTAATACTGAAACCATCGCTGGCTGATATAATTGAAACCATTTAAAAAGGTGGGGCTAGCCATTGTGTTTTTCGCATGAGTGCGAGACACACTTTATTGCGTGATGTAAGAGCCAGTTTTCGAGAAAGGGTGTTGAAAAATACTCGTTGTAAAACAGGCTTTACCAAAACATCGTTGCAAGTGGGAAGAAGTTAACATATTTTTTATGTTTGTTGTAGGGGTGCTGTGAGAGACCCTCGCGCTATGACCGACTCCTTCCAACAGTTTGATCCAACACTTGGTGTATAGAGCTGGTTTTAGTCATGCAAAGTTCACACTGATAATGCATGACTATTTCGTTAAATGTCGTGCATTCACCCGATGTTGCAAAATAGAGCTTGTAAGGTTATGTATTTGTAAGATTTTGTGACTAAACTTGATAACGTGTTCATATATCGTATTTATTGTTTTTCAGTATATTTGAATTTAGTTGACAATAATAATATTATCTATCATTTACGTTAAGTTCGTCCCCTATCCCAAAACACATAAATCCTGGAACTGACACCAGTAAAGTTATCGACTTATATTCAAATTTTTATGCGTCTAAATTAAAGACAAAACGACTTTGAAATGTGCACGATTAATAATTTCAGGGTTCAATTGTGATAAGAAAACAGACATCGCAGAGGATCCATAAGTATAGCCTATTTGCAGGAAATAATAATATAGTCACTAACGCATTTGAATATTTTCGGTGTTTCTTGGTACCCAATTCTGAACATCGTTCTGAGGGAGCCAAACATTTTGCGATAATTTGCTTTGAATATCTTATCCAAATAGCATTGTCTTAATATCACCTTTTTATTAACATGGGAGGGAAGCACGCTTTTTTATGATGTCATTAACACCACCGTTTGGGTAAAAATAATATTTTTTGTTGTAAGAAACGCACGATTGACTGAAAACGACTTAAACGTTTAATCCTGCTGAAGTCATCTCGGCAATTCGTAAAATGGTTTTTAATCTAGAACAAAATTGCTTGAAGAAGGATCATTTGCTATTATTGTGCGTACTTTGTGCTGAGTACCTATTGCAAAGAAATATTTAGGCATTATCAAGGAAACAATATCTTTCTTTTCCAATACATTTCTTTAATTGTCTACCTTATCCCAGATTAACGGGTTGCTAGCAGCACAGGTTGAACGAACACCTGGTCTAAGTAGCAGACAAAGATTTTATGAGGGAGGCATGCATTGGAGATTTTTTTTTTTAATGTTTGAAACCATCAAATGACTCCTTCTGTCCTAACGGAGCGAAAGGGAGTGTCAGACTCTTACTGACACAATTGAACCCATCCGTGTTCCTCCAAATGTCCTTTGCGATCCAGGACTGCGGTCACTCTTTCGAACAAATTTCCGCAACCCTGGCGCCTTCGGAGGTGATCTACACTCAGCATTGAGTTGAAAAAGACAGTCATAAAAATAAAGACAAGTTATGAGTGCGGATTTTTGGAGCAGTTAAAATAATTCAGTTCATTTAAACTGAATTATTTTAACTGCTCCAAAAATCCGCACTCATACCGAAAGCATGTCATTACGCAAATAAACAGAATATGTATCATTTTGCACAAATACAACGAACATTTTGTAACATTCCCTACGTTACAGGCCGCTTATCACACCGTTGTTTACCAGAAAATTATTATTTATACTTTCCTGCACAGGATTAACGTAAAGAATGATCTGTGGATGATTATTTTTCTCATTACACTTGATATTCTGTGTTATGTTTCTTTCTACTGGAAGGATTGACCTCGGATAATTAAAATCATCGAATTAGTGGTTGGTGGCTGAGTAGATTTTTACGTTGATATTATTGTTTAGAGGTACAAACGCCATTGGATTGTTTTATTTTAGTCTATGAAATAACTACAGATATCTATTGTAACTTATAAATGTATTAATG
Source organism: Mamestra configurata (assembly GCA_002192655.3). Taxonomy (NCBI): domain Eukaryota; kingdom Metazoa; phylum Arthropoda; class Insecta; order Lepidoptera; family Noctuidae; genus Mamestra; species Mamestra configurata. The sequence goes on along the minus strand of NDFZ01001141.1, from coordinate 7,162 downwards.
TTGCCGCTATATGTATGCTTCGGTGTGGCAGAACTTCTCAGTGTTTTGTCATTGATATTATTGTTTAGAGGTACAAACGCCATAGATTTTTATTTTATTCTATGGGATGACGCCAGATACCTACCGTTACTAATACATGTGTTAATGTTGCCGCTATATATGTGCTTCGGTGTGGCAGAAGTTCTTAGTGTTTTGTCTTTGATATTTTTGTTTAGAGGTACAAACGCCAGTGGTTTTTTTTATTTTATTCTATGAAATGATGACAGATACCTACCGTAACTAATAAATGTGTTAATGTTCACACACAAGCAGAACGCTGGTGGGCCTCGTCACCAGGCTGCAGGCAGTCCAAGGAGACTATACCATTCCTAGACAGTAAATTTACCAAGCGCCTTCTGCGTCTGGATAGGGGCAGCCTGCGAATGGTGGCGGGGACCATCAAGACAAACAATAGGGACACCGAATTCACTCACAGACATCCTGAACTCTTTAGGAGGACTGATCTGCTTCTGGAAGGAGGTTGGCTGGTTGGAATGACGGCCGCCATGACCCACGCACAATTTTTTTATTTTTTTTTACCGTGTCCTCCCGACAGTCGACGCAGTGCGTCGAGCATCGAGCGTCCGGCTCCCTGCCTATGCGACACAAGAACCTCCCGAAGCAGCCATGCCCCGAGAGGACCTGCGTCGCAGGAAACGACAGGGAGCCGTGCCTTCTCCCGAGCCAGAGGTCGAGCACTGGCCGGATGGCCTCGATGGTGATGAGGCCGGCGAAGGGCTCGAAAGCCTGTCCCGCCATTCCGCCGCCCACGCACAATGGTCCAACATCAGGACTAAGTTCAGAAACCATACCCCAATAGATAGATAGGTGTGTTAATGTTGGCAACATTAACACAGCATACATATGGCGGCAACATTATGTTGCCGCTATATGTATGCTTCGGTGTGACAGAAGTTCTCAGTGTTTTGTCATACTCAGGTCTGTCGCAACATACACACTCCACTGAACAAATTGTGTGTTGGTTCGCATTTATTTTACTTTCCCACGGTAATGTTCTCATACCACCTCTGTATTTGCGTAGATTTTAGCTTAAAACAAAACATGTCTACCTACTGTAAAACATGTAGCAACATTTGTAACTTGGTTGAAAATTGAAGTGATGCTAGGCTATGCTGAATTAAAGATGTTTAGTAATCTATTTTTTTTCCTGCTAGCCTAAATTGTTGCACTGCTGGGCAAAGACGTCCACCATATTTTTCTAAATAACTTTTACTCCTGCCTTCCCCGGCCACTCCGACAGCAATTAGTCCAAATCGTTACGCTAGTTTTTTTAAAGGCCAACCTCGGTTGCGACGACCTATTTTATTGATTAAAAAATTGCACAGAAAACTATAATGTTATCTTATTTAATTCATAGTAATCATAACTTTAACTACTTTTAATAAACATTTCAAATTGAACATCACATATAATTTATCAACACTTCCTTCCTATGCTAACATCCTTTAAAGAAACCGCTTAATAATTAAAAATGAAACAAAAATCAACAGAAACCTTACCTAAATGTACAGCACTTTCTCGATTCACAAATTCAATTAATATCTCCAGCATCTTGAAGTGTTCCACATTTCATTATATCTCTAGTATCTGGTGGTAACAATATCTCAGTTGTCTGAAACAGGGAGGGGTGAAGATCTCCTTAAAAGCAATTCCACTTTGTGAATTTTTCATCGCATTATGGCAGCTATAAAAGTCGTGGATATTTTATTATCACCGCTTTATGGCGGTAAGGTTAATAAAAGGAATTATTTCAATTACAACTTCGTTTTTTCTTCGAATTTAATTCGTGCGAGTCTTGTGGGAGTCATACGTTTATTTTTATGTGCTGGATTATTTTTCCGACTTTTGAATTCTCCGTTTCAATTTTTGCGTTTTATTCCAATTTTGTTATTTTGCACGACCTTTTCGCCCCTTTTTCAAAGGCGTTGTAGAAAAGACTGACTGACTGGAAAACGCTAGAAGACTATGCATAACATAAACGCGCCATCTTGAAAAGCACGGAAAACCCATAAACATCTTCTTTATCCTTAGTAACAGCGCACGGCTTATTTAGTTTTAAAATAGCTACACAACAACCATCAAACTCCACGTTTCATCACAACCATTTGAACAAGAGCACTAAATCGTGAAATAACTATCTAAGAATCACGTGTAAGTTCCTGTAAGTAGTTAAAGATTTTGCTAAAGCGCTAAACTTTGAGTGCTCCAACTTTGCCGTTAGTCATTCATTACAGATGTGTTTAACACGAGTTTTATTAGTACTGAGAGTTTTCTTTTTCTCAATCGTTTAAGACTCTACGGTGTTTTTCTGAATTGAAATCACATGCTACGGGTTAACATGTTGTTAAGTGTTAATTATTGTTTATATTAAATGAACTTCACTAGTAATAGGAGGTGGGTTAAACACACTGTTTGACGCATTTTTAGATGCGGTTTTTGATCATCTTCTTTACTCTCCGCTTCTCCGCTCTTGACAAGGTGGTCGTGGTCACTTTCGAGTTCTGTCCAATCAAATCGAGTTGTAATAACTCACCTCAAGATCTCTCTCTCTCTCTCTTTTCTTAGTCATACGTATCATGTTCTAAGATAAACATTAATTCGACTCACTAAAATTGCTTAGCACCGGGCCTGGGAAGGCCCGGTAAATACCGGCTAAGCAATATTCGTCCTTCTTGCTTGGAGCGAGTCTGGGATTAATTGACAATAAACGATAATTGACACTTACATATATTAATTTAAATCGGCCACATTGTGTTGAAATGCAAAATATTTGCAATATGGAGCCTCAACGAGACTACGAAGCTATTCGATAAAACATCTGAAGAATTTAATAACTCTTTCGGCGTACATTACGAAACAACTTTATACGTAGCTTTTTTAATCATAGCTCATTACATCGGTATTTTAGGAAACTTCACAAGTTATTGGACGTTTCGGAGTAAAATATTAAATATTTTTAATAAGCCTTCTTTTTGTATATAAAATTCTAGACTTTAGGGTTTGTTGTTTATTGTATTATCTCTCTAGGTACTCTGCAATCTTCTGTGTAATATAGGTATGTTTTATTTTATTATAATTATGTATTTAGGTAAATCTATGTTTGTATGTTTATTGTAGTTTGATTCATATTTATTAATAGATAATACTATGTTATAGTTAAGTTAGTATAGTCTATTTTAAGATTATTTCTCTGTCTCTTTACATACTGTGTCTACGTTTCTTATAGTAAAATAAATATATCAAATATAGAACAAATTTCTATTGAAATAAGCAGTACTTTTGTATTCTTTTTCTGTATAAAATTTTAATTTTTAAGTATATTGTGAACATAAATCTATAAATTGTTTTCGAAATTGTTCTACATGTCTTTTGTGTAGAGCCGAAGTAACACAGTGAAACGTTGTTCAAGTATTGTTGAAAAAAACTTTCTTTCTCCTAAAATAATTATCACACTTACCAACTAAGAAGTTAGCTAAGTGCTAGGTACTTGATTCGTACCTTTTACTTAACCCGAGTGCCCGTTGCAAAATTAAACAAGAGCAGAGGAGGATAGCAGGCAAAGTCCTTGCACCGAGATTGAGTGCAATCTGCCACAAAGCATGTGTGACAGGGACTGAAGTTATAACTACATATAGTATAGGTAAGCTTAGGGTACAACGATGGAGCAATTTTGCTTTATTTTGCATTAAAAAATGTTGCAACAACTTGGATATCTTCAAATAATAAAAGCATGAAATTATAAGAAATGACTGCTTAGCAATGGCCTCCTTTCTGGATCAATATCTACCTGTTATATTATTGTTTAGCTCAAACAAGTTTTATTGACTGTTCAATTTTAATCAATATCAAAATACTCCAATTACTTTATATATTATGAAAGAAAACATGTTAATTGAGTTGCAGGAAGACTTTGATAAAATAAAACATCATGAAAATAAATGAACACGGGAAATGCGAGCGCTTATGAGGGGTCCCAAAAATGTGTTATGTCATGCACTGGGCCGCATAAAGAATGAAGGAACGAGAGATCGGGCAGGTTTGAATGAGTAGGTCAGAATAATAATGAGGTAGAAAACATTAATAAACGAGAAAACCACCGTTTTACAATCTGCATAGGAACTCTCAATTTAAATTACTTTAATGAATGTGGTAGTCTTGGCCTTAACAAACCTACAAGCTGACAATACTAAAGAACTGTAAAATTTGGCCAAAAAATTAAATTGTGGCAAAAAAAAATTATAAACATCCGATTGTACCACCCTTTTTTTTATTTGGTACATACATACAACACACTGTCTTATACAAGCTATAAGTAGGTAAGTGTAGCTTAGCCTGAATGCATTAAAATTTGTCCTTTCATAATATAATGAGGTATGATTTCAAACTTACACAATACCCACCAAATTACTAAAATATACTTACAAAAGTAAGATTGAATAACGCAATGGCTAAGAAAAATTGCGTGCAATTGAAAACTTTACCGTTGAAATACAATCTACACCCTTAGATCATTTCTACATTAGCATTATTCATGAGGCCCAATCAAAAAAGTACAAAAAAGAGCACAGCAATATTTACAGTGAGCTCCTAGCTTAATTTTGCGTTAGACTTGTAGATTCTAATCTCGTTACAAGGTTAGGTATATTAAGTTCTTAATAGCACGAAGAAATCTTGGTTACCTATTTTATTTGGTATCCACACGGTGAATAAACTTTCAGACTATCATGAAAAGTTACTTATAAATTAGATGTTGGCTTTAAGTGTTGAATATTCCAGAGTAAAAGTTTACCGCGTTGAGTTTTAAATTAAAAAGTTTGTTTTTTGTTATTTTAATTATTCAGTAGTCTTGAAAGTTTATTTGAAGAAGATACTTACGCCGTTACGCGTGTAATTAATTAACCTTTTATTAAAGTTGTTCTATCATGTTTTCAGCGAGTTGTTTGAAATGTGAAAATCTGAGGAATGGGTAATTATTCTTCTTGTTCATTGCTTTGTTTAGTGAGAATTTTAAAACTGGTTCCTCCTGAATCGTGCATCAAAAACATCCCTCTTCTTCTTTCCGAGTTGATGGTTAATTTTTGAGACTGTTTGGGCCCAGTTGGTTGCCGCGGTAATTGAAGTTAGTTTAAGAAAAAAACATGTTTTATGATGGAAATGAATCTGAAAATACAAAGAATACAAAGGTACTCATCATCATATCAGACACACAGATACAAGGTGCTATAGTTTGTGATAACCGGAGGTCGGTATTAGGTAGAGTTATTTATGTAATTGCATCGAAATGTTGATATTAATATGGATTTTTCCCGGGATTTCTAATAGACAATCCCGTGTTGCCAACAATATTACACATAAATAATAATAAAAACCTCAACCCCATTTTGCAACTTCGGACATCTGATGTCGTTGATGTAAATTTGGCAACGTAGCGCGTCACTGCACGCGCGAAGTTTAAATTGTGTAAAAGTAAATAACTTTTTTATTTAATAAATCACGGGATTTTTCTGCTCTTTAAAATTGATCTCGGGATTTGAGGCATATCCATTTTATTCTTTCGCTGTATCAAATCAGTATATATCAAATAAGTACATAAATAACTCTACCTAATTCCGACCTCTAGTGATAACCAAAACACAGTTAGTAAAGTCCCAAGTTAAAGTTTTCCCTAAATGTTATGCAACAGGAAAGGAAATTGGAATCATTAGAAAAACACCAAACTACCGCCTTTTCCCAGTAATATTAGTCCGCAGGAAATTTTCAAACGGCCAAAGTTTTCAGGCAGGCTGCTAAACTAATTGTGTGCGGAACCACAAAAATGATTGCCGTGTCCTTAATGAGTCTTTCACGTGGTTTGGGAAGCTTTCGAGTTAAACTGTAATGAGCGATAATGTACGGAAACGGAAATATTTCAGTTTGCTATTATCATTATGCTTCGGGTAGGGTTTTAGTGCAAGCGAGTGTATCAAGTAGAGAAAACGAAAATAAATGAATTGTTGTTTATTTTATTTTTTTTATTGACTAGCTTTTGCCCGCGTCTTCGTACGCGCATATCCCGTTTTTTCCATTCTCGTATTACCTTATAGCCTTCCTCATGAATGTGGCTACTATATACAAAAAGAAAATCGAATCCAACTGGTAGTTCCAGAGATTAGCGCGTTCAAAGACACAAACTCTTCAGTTTTATTATGTAAGTAGAGATATGCTCCCGTTTTACCACAATCCCTCCTGATGGGAAGCGATGAACTGGTCAATGGTGGAGCACACTTGCCCAAAAGTAACCTCACAATTTAAGAATTGACTTTTTGCTACCGTAGCGTTGTTTATATATTTATTTATTTATTAACACTTTACGCACACAAATGTACAGAGGCGGACTTAATGCCATAGGCATTTTCTACCAGTCAATCTTTGGGTGATGGAGAAAATGGTGGTAGGTGCAATACAGTAAATACAAAAGCGATTGATATGATAAGAACATTTTTCAATATAATTTAAAGTATTTGAATTATGGTTTTATGAAAGTCCTTTTCCTTTTTTATGTAATTTTCTAAGACTTGCGCGTTTTTTTCAATATGGTTTGAGATAAGTTGTGTATTCGTTGCTCAAGGAAAAGTACCTAATCCACTAACAGTGTGACCGAAACTCAAGGAATACTTTTAAAAGTTTTATGCGTTCAGCAAGACAGCTACCTTCTGAAAACGCAACTTTACCAACTTCAAGTTAATTTAGACATTTTTGTTTCAACTTTTAAAAGTCAATACCTACCCACAGAAGCAATCCTTTTCAACTTCTATACAAATGCGACTAACATAGCAACACGTCCATGTGCCAACTTGTTTTGTTGAATTTAATACGGAACAAGACGGCACGTGTCTAGAAACACAAATTACATGTGTTTGCAGACATATTTTATTTTGTGTCGCCTTCGGGACATGTCAGGCGTAAATCAATTTTTGTAAGAGATGTGATTTTTTTATGGTTATGTTTTGTGGATTTATTGGACGGTGTGAGTGTTGTTATTGTGAAATAAGCCTTTTTCATTTATTTAATAGTATGAGATACAGCTATAACAGATGGAAAATAATTGTATATGAGACAGAGC
>NDFZ01001139.1:0-12900 GCA_002192655.3 Mamestra configurata | reverse complement strand
TATATTAATTCACAGTGATTTAAATAGTTCATGTACAAAGTCGAGCTTAACTCAAAAATGAGTGAGTTTTTGTACTAAAATAGCTTATAAGTTTGTATAATACTGACATAATATGGACTAAGGTCTGAATTAAAGTATTTTTATTTTTATTTAAAGCCACGTTAGCAGCCTACTTTAGTTTTCCACATTTCTGCAATTTTTCAAAAAAAATATTTGGTATACTATATTTGGAAACCACTGGCGGGTTTCTTTCGATAAAATACTGGGATCACCAATAAAAACTTGCTTAAACATTGGTTTTGACATATTTGCACTTCAGCTTACAGAAAATGAAGTCTTTATTAAAATATTTTGTGTTACTTATTTGCCTGCATTTTATAGGTATAATTATTTTCAAAACCGCTGATGTCTTTCATTTATTTGAAGCATCATTATATTATTTACTCCCTTTATAACAATTTAAGTAATTTTCAAACTCACTTTTTTGTAACGGCATAAAACTTCACACTTTCCATCACACCACGACAGTCCGTTGCCCTCACTTTTCTATTNTTTCAAACTCACTTTTTTGTAACGGCATAAAACTTCACACTTTCCATCACACCACGACAGTCCGTTGCCCTCACTTTTCTATTTATCCAGGTTCTCTATCACTTTAAATATCTATCACTTTTTCGTTAGTGTTATTAATTTTTTTTTAAAAATTTTTCTTGTATTTTCAGAGGGAAATAAATCATTTAGATGTGACTACAACTACAATCCAGCGACCAAAGGATGGTTCAAACTCATAGATGTACCAGCGAACTGGTACGAGGCTCGACTGCGATGTTCACTGGAAGGTAGGAATTTGGTCTTTTCTGAAGAGACAACTATAATAATGATCATCGGTTTCGATTGAATCGGGTGTGTGGAACCTTCGTTTTTCATCATTCCCTGGTCTGCATTTTTTTGTGGTTGTTTTTAATACTAATATTATAACATAAAACGTCTAGTAGTAACCAGCGATTTATTGTATTTATTAATATACTGTTTTCCTTTTAGCACGTTTTAACTGACAAGAAATCAGCATATTTTGATGACTAAAAACCGTCTCATCATTGACTCTGCCACATTTATAATCGGTGTTATAATCGTGGTAGGATAGTCAGTCCATAATTTATTACCGAATAGATATTTGGGGTCAATGCCCTGGCTGAGCCGCCGATATCTTATATTGTTTTATTATGTCTCTAGATGCTGTTCTAGCTTCCCCAACCAGACCGGAAAATCTAGCTCAAATGATCAGCATGATAAATTCTACAGGAAATGAGGAATCAGTATATGAAATCTTTACTGGAATTCATGCAACTTTCGCACAAGGAGCTTATGCTACTGTTAAAGGTAAGTCAATCAGTCAGCATAAATTTTTAAGATGAAGCGCTCTATAAATTTGTAACGGCATCAATACCGCCACAGAAAACTAAGAAACGAAATTTGTACGGCAACAAAAATAACCACAACGTCATCGATGACGAACTAATATCGAAATCCTGCATCGCGCAAGCAATGTTCGCCGTGCGATTTGAACACATACAACAGTCCGAATATCAGCAATCGGGCAGTTGCCCACCAGACACAACAGCCGTCTGGTTCGGAGGATCCTCCCTCTCCAGTGGAGGTATGCGGGAGAATCCTCCCTCTCCAGTGGAGGTATGCGGGACCTTACTCTCTGTATCGCGTACCTCCATAAATTTTGAAACTAATTTTGCTATCATAAATACGTAGACATATTTTGTTATGATAACATAAGGGCTCGTTTGTGGAGACGCGTTCGGTGCTGCAGCACGTCGCGCAGTAAACTCATATCTAATACCGTGTATGAGAACGTTCATGCAGATGCTTTTTGAATTGTGTTGCTCACGGTGCCACATTTGGCTTTGCAAGAAATGTACGGTACGTAAGAGACTGTGTTTATATTACCTGTCATATATATCAGCAACTGCGTGAGCTTCATTATGTTCAATGGGCTTTCTTGCCATGAACGCAAAACTGTGATACGCGACGCCCAGAGTCTTATTCAATGAGCTCCAAGACTCAATTATACTAGGTCATGCCGTGAAAAATTGAAACAGTATATTAATTTTCAGCCCAAATTTGGACTAACATAGCACATAAATAACAGGTATTCCGCTTTCCAAAATTCCTCACACTTGGGCACATAATGAACCAGACAATAAGGAAAATAAAGAAAGCTGTCTTACTATGAACAGTGATGGAGAGTTAGCAGATGTTTCCTGTGAAGATACTCGTCCTTATATTTGCTACCGCTCCGGGAAATCGAAAGGAAAAGTCAACGATTGCGGCACTACTGATCCAGGTAAATATGCATTTAATGGTAAGCTAATAAGCGCCATCTTTAGACTTTATGTTAACTATAATAATTATGTACATTCACAATATTACAAAGAAGTGATTGTGCATTGTGACTGTCCAGTAAACTACGGTCGCGTAGATTATAGTAGTCGTTTATTTCTTGGAGGTAGTTTTTGTTTATTATCACGCTGTCTTTGTCAGGATAACGTATTTTCTAAATGTTTCTTTCAGAATACCGTTTGGATTCAAGAACAAACAGTTGTTACAAGTTCCACACAGTTGCCCGAAATTTCTCCCGAGCGTTCTTCACATGTTATGCTGAAGGCGGCCATCTTGCTGTTATAAACAGTGACACTGAAGCCACAGTACTAAGAGACCTCTTTGCTAAGTATCCTGGAGGACACATACAAGGAATTTTCTCGAAAGATGTAGCTTTCATCGGATTTCATAATTGGGGCGAACCTTGGGACTTCAGAACGGTTCATGGTAATATTTTCTTGCTTACTAACGATATTTTAGACGGGGAGAGCAATGCAGAAAGCAAAAACGATTAACGTTAGACTAAGAAGGACGATGAGGTTGTTATTTCTATGTTTATTAATGAAAAATAGTGCATGACAAATGTAACAGCTATTAAGGCGTTTCCCTGAGCAAATAACCTTGAGCATTCGTTACCTCTTTGCTGCCCGCACCCTGCGCACGTCCTATTATCATTTTATATCAGAATTCACACAATTTTTGGAATTAATTAATTAAAAAAAGAAAAGCGATGTTTTAAAATTAAATAAAACGTCAATAATTTAGATTTTTAAATTATCTTTCCATTAGTGTAATCCTCAAATGATTAGAACGCCGCCTTTAGCAACAGATGCATGCAATCAATAATTTTTGTAATTTTTTAAAAGAAGATTTTAAATGTATTTAAGTATACCATATACAAACGAATTACAACGTGAATGTGATGATAGTATATCGAACATTAATAATGTACTTTTAGATGTAGTTTACTTCTCTTATGTAATGAGTTAATTGCCTCTGAATAACGAAGAAAATCACAAGGATCGCAAGTCGCAAGGATTTGGTCGGGGTAGCGCCTTAAATTAAAAACAAACACATTAGAGCATGAAACGGACCCAATGATTTCTTTTGTTTTTAATAATATTTATTTAGCACTANGTACTTTTAGATGTAGTTTACTTCTCTTATGTAATGAGTTAATTGCCTCTGAATAACGAAGAAAAACCCACAATCGCAAGGATTTGGTCGGGGTAGCGCCTTAAATTAAAAACAAACACATTAGAGCATGAAACGGACCCAATGATTTCTTTTGTTTTTTTTAGAGAAAGAAAGAAAGAAAGAATAATATTTATTTAGCACTTACATGAAACACGCACGGTACATAGAAATAAAATTAAAAAAAAAAAATGTAGGTATGCTAAGAACTAAATGTGTGTCTCACGGCTGCACTAAAAAGGTCCATTTCAGCGATATGTCAGACAGACTGATGATGAACCCTTGAATGGACGAGTGGCCGTTCAATTGAATCCATCTAATATAGTTATATTCTTACATATACAAACAAATACATATAGCATCTAAATAAAGTAAATAAAATAATAAACAGATATAATTGAAACAATGTGTATGAATGTGTTTGTGTACGTGTAATATGTTAATGAATACTTAGAGAAACAAATACTTGAAACCAAAAACAAGCCACACGGCCAATTACAACAATAACAAAACTTTTCACTGTTCTTAATATTACGCTGTGGCGAGCCCGGTGACTCACAAAGCGATGCAAACCACCGAGCGCGTCAGACATACCACGGACATTTTATAGGTACTCAATCGAAGTTACCATGATAGTAACCCGTATTTTTTATGAAAATAATTGATTTAAGACAAAGAAATTTATTTAACATGTTTCGGAGAAGGTTTAACGTGAAAAATTGGTTTTAATAATCTGTACAAATTTAATGCTTTGTCCGAGCTTTGTCCTGAATGATTAGATTAGATTAGATTAGATTTATTTTGTAAAACATGAGTACAGTAAATAGGTCTGATTGGATTTGGATTGACTGACGGATCAACACACAGCTTAAACCGCTGATCGTAGAGACCTGAAACTTGGAAGGTATGTTATTTGTTTGACGTAGGCATCCGGTGAGAAGGGATTTTAGAAAATTCATCCCCTAAGGGTGTGGAATTGGGGTTGGAAGTTTGTGTGAAAATTTTTATTCCTTGAGCCAATTTACTTGAAATTTGGTACAAAGTACATAACAAAGATTACCATTATTAGTTTTTCACAACTCTCCTCAATAGGCGAATTAAAGGGTGTTAAACTTTAAACTTTGAATGGATGAATCTTATTCCTTGGGCCAATGTACGTGAAACTTGGTAAGAATATTGGCCAAAGTATATGATAAAGGTTGTCATCATTAGTTTTTCACAAAAAAATCCAAAACACATTCGTATTTTAAAATTTGTATCTAAGATTCTTATTTTTTGGGTTATCATACCTACATGGAAATTGACATCTTAGTGATAGCAACAATTCGACAAAGAAGACTCCTTTATAATGTGTATTAAAGCATATTTTGTAAATTTAACTGCATCGTGAAGAGGGATGGTAAATCACACTATCACACTAATATTATAAAGGCGAAAGTTTGTGAGTGTGTGTGTATGTTTGTTACTCCTTCACGCGCAAACGGCTGGACCGATTTAGATGAAATTTGGTACAGATATTGTTTGAGTCCCGGGAAAGGGCATAGGCTATTTAATCTCGGGAGTATATTATAATTTTCGACATTCACGCGGGGTTTCAGTATCGGTTATGCTTACGTTCTGAATAAAATAAGTGAATTTAAGGTGGAAGCACCGGGATAGCCCACGAAATTCAAATTTTCTTATGTTTTTTGCGATTTTCAAGTCAGTGTCAGGCTATGTGTTGAACAAAATATGATTCGCGACCGTAACAAGTATTATTCTGTAAATAAACAGAATTATAATAATTGAAATCATCAATACAACCCTCTAAGTTCATTTAACTCGACTGAATCGTTATTTCATAAAAAAGTCATTCAATCGACTTACATGAATGATACAACCTGTATTGTTATTTTAGAATAGAATAGATTAGAATTTTAACTGTCATAACTCAGTAAAGCTACATTTGTTACGGTCGCCAATAGTATTATTATCAACATACAACCTGACACTGACCTGCAAAATGCAAAAAACGTATAAACATTTGAATATCGCGGGCTACCCTGGCGCGTTCACCTTAAGGGATTACTTTGTTTATTTATTGCACACAATGTACACACAGTTACAGACTTAACTAAACTTTGTGAATACATTACCCTGTTAGGGCGCAGCAATCAACTTAAAGCTAATCATAAAATAATAATCTTTATATAATAACAATAAAAGGAATACACAACACTAACATTATTATAAAGAACTATAGCTGTCAATTATTGGGTAGGTATACGTTTGATTAGTTTTTACTTAAAAAATACTTATTAAGTAGTTATTATATAAATATTTAAAATTTTGATTTGATTCCCATGACGCAATGTTTTAATTCCAGGCCAAACGCTTGCAGAAGCAGGTTACAGTAAATTTTCTATTGGGGAGCCAAACAGGATTATACGGGGTGCATCATGTGGTGCGATAAACCGTTCGGGTCTGATGGATGACCTGTGGTGTGAAGGACCAGCTGCATTCATCTGCGAGAAGGATCCAGACTATCCTGCCGTATGTCAAGCGATTGACCCTGAAGATGAATAGAGAGGAATGTGCAGTAGATTTATATTTTTTTAAATAAACTAAGTAACTTAAAAAGTTGTTTTAAATATTCTTTTGTCGCAATATTTCCGCATTCTGGTTGTAATTAGACAGAATCAAATTCGAAACATCGCGCTGCGTAGCCGCATGCACAATAATGGCTGGGTAAAAATCTCCACACAGTGGACGATGGACGGCGCGGCCGAGGCCGGCCAAGAAAGGGGTGGTGAGACGATTCGGTAAAAGAATATTTGCAAGGACTTGGTGAAGGCCTTTGCCCCGGAGTGGGACAGTATTTAAACCTAACTTAAAAAAAATATGATTTTAACTTCTGGGACTGAGATACCCAAAAGCTTAATTGTAAGCTTTTTACACTTTTAAAGCGTGTATCTACACTAATATTATAAAGACGAAAAATTTGTATTTTTGTGTGTGTGTGTATGTTTGTAATGAATAAACTCAAACTACTAGACCGATTTGAAAAATTCTTTCAGCAATGGATACATTATCAGCGAGTAAAATAGGCATATTTTTCCCCGTACTCCCACGGGAACGGGAACTACGCGGGTGAAACCGCGTGACGTCCGCTAGTAATAAAACATAATAAGTAGTCATCCATAAAATGTAGTGTCCGATCACAATCAGGCCCGGGTCGATGGCGCGTTGTGTTTCACACGCGCCTTAAAGAGATGTCAACATAGAAGACGGGGACTACTAGGACCAGAGCCTGCCAGGGTTGCGGACTCATGCTAGTATTTTACTTATCAGCTGTTCTGAGATTCTAGACAAGAGACAGGCCGCGTTCCCACTATGTTGTGACGACAGATTATCGTGTCGTTTAAAGCGTCGTGGCTTGTGTATTTAAATGGAGGTGTTCACATATAAATAAATAATAAATAATAAAATAAAAAGCCTTTTATTTCTTGCATTATAATATCCAGCTTAATAATAGATTAAAAAAGTTGTTTGGAAAAGAAAATTAATACATGTTAGTTTTTTACAATCTATATCTTGATACTATTGTTAATTGCAAGAACCCCTCCTCAGGTGAAGGTGAAGGCCTCCTCTAAAGAAATCCATTTATCTCTGTGTTGCGCTGTTTGTGGCCAGCAGGGGCCAGCGATTTTGACTATTTCGTCTTCCCATCTCATATAAGGTCTGCCTCTGAGGCGCTTACCCTGTGGGCCCTTCCATTTAGNATAAAACTAGAAGTTACTGGCCCTTCATTCCCCATCAAAAGAGGAGTGAAACAAGGAGACCCGTTGTCCCCAAAAATATTTATATCGATCCTAGAGTCAATAATAAGCAAACTTAACTGGGACAAAATAGGACTTAACATAAATGGCAAATATTTAAACCATCTACGATTCGCAGATGACTTAGTACTACTTTCAGAATCTCACGTACATTTACAAACTATGCTTGATTCACTAAACGCAGCCAGCAAAGAGGTAGGTCTTGAAATGAATCTTTCAAAAACAATGGTCATGACAAACAGCACAAATGTAAAGATATCAATAGACAATGAAATTTTGAAATATACAGATAAATACATATACCTTGGTGTTCACATATAGGACGACGCAATTAACCGTCGTCCACGACTTTTTACATACAAAGTGTATTTAACAGACGTCCAATGATAAAATCGTCACGACACAGTGGAAACGCTCCCACATTCTGTCAGCGGTAGCGATGCGACTGTAAAAACTTCAAAAATGTATGGGATTGATAAACACTGTTAAAATTTCACGTGGTCAATCAAGGGATTGATCACGTTGGATATATTATAACAGCGTTTATATGATATTTCGACAATCGCATTAGCTGATAGTACGGGACTTGTCCTAGATGAGGATCTAGGACAAGTCCCGTACTATCAGCTAATGCAATTGTTAATTCATTTAAGATAGGTAAGTACTTTATCGTTTCTTTATGTAAACCATTCTTTGACAATCTTGGGACACTGCAGAGGGTCCCCGAGCTTTGGTGACGAGGGGTCGAAGCCAACTCCGGTCCCATTAGATAAAACAAAGAAAAGTTTATTGCACATTAAAATAACGTACATAGAAATGAACTCTCTTCCAAACTAAGTTTCACTTGTTTATGGAAGTCAAGGCACTCTCTCATTATATTTATGATTGTATACAATAAAAGTATGCAGCAGGCAAAAAACGGGTTGCACTCCGGGAGTGCCGGCAGAAGTGAAAACTAGAACGTTGTGCATTTTTGATATTTTGGAATGCTTAGGGAATAATTTCGGACGAATTGCTTTAATTATTCAGTATAAAAGTACTATAATTGATGTGGTAAAATACATCATCTGCCTAGCCTTTTCCCAATTATATTGGGGTCGGCTTCCAACAAAACGGAATCAGCTGAATACCAGTACCTATTTGTGGTGTGGTAAAATACAATATTCATTTATTACACAAACATGACAATTTATATTACATTAAAAATTTAACACTTCAGAACTTTCCCTCCGTATTACGAATTTTCAATCAGGTCACGTGTCCTGACGCGAGTTTAACATTTTTTACCTATCCCAAAAAGTGCAGAACGCCGGTATAGAAGTAAAGAAGAAAAAAAAATAAAAAAAATGGTATATACATATGTAACCTATTACATATATCTAATGGGGCTTCTGCGAGTTGGTTGTTGACGGTTGTTGCCCTAACAATAACCGTTAATTATCTCGTTTTGAGTTCAAAACGGTAAAATACCCCAGGATGGTCCCCGATTGGTGCAGGACTATTGCAGGATATGAATTAAAGACTATGGTTAACCTTTTAATATTACAATTATACATTCCTTTGCAAAAAAAACGGGCACCTTAGTTAATTTTCAAGGCCGATATCAGGCAATTCAATTTTATTTAATTCTTTAACGTAAACGGTTTACTTATAATCTTGTAATTTCTATGCGTGAAGTGAATTCTGGCAATTTTTCTTACAAATTTTCGTCTCGTCCAAACAATCAAAAGTGGTCAGCAATAAAGACTAGGTGATTTGTTTTTGTTTTTTAAATTAAAAGAGGTAAAATTATAAAATCCTAATAACGAGTGTGACCTCTTCTTGCCAAAATCACAGCTTGCATCCTTGTATGCACACAATAAAATATTAATAAATATAACAATCAAGTACCTCGACTTAGCACACGAGATTGTCGACATGTGGAATGTGGACTCGGCTGTCATTGTGCCGATTGTCGTTACGGCCAATGGCCTGTTGTCCAAAAGCTTCGACGACCATCTGTCGAAGCTGTCGTTGCGCGGTTGGGTAAAAGGCCTGATACAGAAGGCTTCTTCTCGATACGGCTCGTATTGTGAGAAGGTAGCTTGGACCCTGCTCCCGACACCGGCGGACTACTATTTTTTATGTTTTTAAATGTTTTTTTTGTTACAACTGTTTTAAATATAATAAAAGATTTTTTTTTAATTGTAAAATTATATGTTAAGAAAATAAAATAAACGAAATAACAATAAACAAAATATATATAAAATAATAATATATATAACAAAAAAGGACAGTGTTCCAAGTGGCACATTGTCCTTTTTTGTTGGAACGTGCTCCATCATCGATATCATCGTCGCTTCCTAGATGAGATAAGGGCCCAACGCCAAACTATATTAAGTAAAACAAAATCAACGGATTACCGAAAGTTCTCAGCGTTCTGCTGTCATTTGTAGATCTTTGGCAGTCTCCACAAAATGTCAGAAGCCCGAAAATCTGAAACAAATCTTGCCAAAATACCGAGTTACCAAGATACTGGGTTGGGAAGATCAGATAGGCAGTCGCTCCACGAAAAATACTGGTATTCAACTGAATCCAGTTTGACTGGAAGCCGACCCCAATATAGTTGTGAAAAAGATGAAAGCTTCTGTAGGATTCAGTGATCGAGTGAACGTGGCGATTGGAGGACCATCCATACATCTATAGGTGCATTAGATAGTTAGTGTACTTAAGTTAGATTTTTCAGTCATGATTTATTTCCGTGCCTGGCGTCAGAAAGTATGTCGAACTAGCTGTCGCCCGCGGCTCTGCCCGCATGAATATCGAAAACTATTACAGCTATAGTATGCGCCAGATAAATGTGGAATAAAGTATATTGACCTTTCCCTAATAACTGTTCATAGGTACCTGAACAATTAAATATGAA
Source organism: Mamestra configurata (assembly GCA_002192655.3). Taxonomy (NCBI): domain Eukaryota; kingdom Metazoa; phylum Arthropoda; class Insecta; order Lepidoptera; family Noctuidae; genus Mamestra; species Mamestra configurata. Next base: position 2,592 of record NDFZ01001139.1, on the reverse strand, counting down.
TCGTTTTTCATTATTAGACAATGTTAAGGATCATTATCTGGCGCCTACTATAGAGTTTCCTTCAAAATTATTGCAAGTGAATAAGCCAGCTTCNGTTAAGGATCACGAGAGATGATGATTCGGGACAGCTTTGTGTCATTAATTCCGTTTTTCAAATTAAAAATGTCAATAATTGTAGGTGGGTCAATGACCGTTATTCCACGATTATCTGGCGCCTACTATAGAGTTTCCTTCAAAATTATTGCAAGTGAATAAACGAGCTTTATGATTGGTTTTTACAACGTTTTTATCGATGGTCTCTAAAATTAGTGTTCATTGAATTCTGATTCCAATTGTTACGTTGAATCATCATCTGCCTAGCCTTTTCCCAACTATTATATATTGGGGTCTACTATCAGTCAAAGCGGATTCAGCTGAATACCAGTATTTTACGTGGAGCGGCTGCCTACCAGACCTCCACAACCCATTAACTGGGTAACACGGTACTCCTTAGCAAGACTGGTGTCAGATTTTCTGGCTTCTGACTGTCCGTAACAACTGCCAAAGATCTACAAATGACAGCCGGGACTAACGGCTTAACGTGCTTTCCGAGGCACGAAGGAGTCTCGGTATGTTAAGATGGTCACCCATCCACAGACCAACCTCGGCAAGCGTTGCTTAACCTTGAAGATCGACCCGTGCGGCTGTTATTATTTAGCCACGAGCTCCGCAATTGTTACGTTGAATGCGACTGTTTTATTTAAGTCAGGGGTTCTCAAATAATAAAATATCCTGATTGTATGTCAAAGAATTTATAAACAAGGAAAATATGTAGAAATGTTTGTACGTAACTTTTAACATTATGAACACAAAATTATGATATCTTTGTTTATGTTTGACAAGACCCTGGATAGTTAAGTTTCATAATTGGACCATTAGATGGCTCTGCAATCAGTTGCTAGATTATTNTGTTTGGGTTCAAAATGTTGTGTGCAATAGTGTCCATCGTGACTACTCCAGATCATTCTATATAAAACCTTTATTTCTAAGAAAAAAAAATCAGTTTATGCATCTTTATAAATACAATTCTTCTGTATGTATGTATAGCACTGAACTCCACCTAAACGACAGGAAAGATAATGATTTGATATCTTTGTTTATGTCTGACAAGACCCTNACCAACCTCGGCAAGCGTTGCTTAACCTTGAAGATCGACCCGTGCGGCTGTTATTATTTAGCCACGAGCTCCGCAATTGTTACGTTGAATGCGACTGTTTTATTTAAGTCAGGGGTTCTCAAATAATAAAATATCCTGATTGTATGTCAAAGAATTTATAAACAAGGAAAATATGTAGAAATGTTTGTACGTAACTTTTAACATTATGAACACAAAATTATGATATCTTTGTTTATGTTTGACAAGACCCTGGATAGTTAAGTTTCATAATTGGACCATTAGATGGCTCTGCAATCAGTTGCTAGATTATTTTTTCTAACGGAAAGCCAACCGTTACAGAAAGATTAAGACAACGTCTGTCGGGACCAATGTTTTTAAAGAACCCACTTCAAATTCATTTGAAAAGAAAGAAAGAAAGAAAGAAAAATGTTTATTTTGGCCTCGCACAGATAATTATTTTATTATACTGTTTAGTTTTTAATTTTATTTTATTTTACTGGTTTGTTAGTCTTGTGCGAGTCCCAAATAAACATTTTTCTTTCTTTCTTTCTTTCTTTTCAAATGTTTTTGTCTCAACATCAGGTGTGATTAGATATTTCTTTTGCTGTATTAAAAAAACACTTATTAATTTATGTGGTAGACCAAAATAAAGGCTTTGACTTCTTGAAACTGCTTTTTATTTATTAAGACTTCTTCACTTCTTAGTTGCTAACGTTCTTCTTACGTCGTAAAAAACTTTCTGTCTTCCCTTTCACACACATACTCTCTCATTCACTCATCGCTGCGTTCATACACCTTTCAATATTTTAAAGTTTCTATGCGTTCTAAATTAAACATCCTACATTTATTTATTAAAGCTGTGCAAAAATAAGTTAATGAATACTTAACTAACTTTTTTTTTTAAGGATGGGAAATCATCAAATGACTTCTTCCGCTCTGGGTGGTGCGGAAGGGCGTGTCAGACTCTTACTGACTAAAACCCATCCGTGTTCCTTCTAAAGCCCTTTGCGTTCCAGGGCCGCGGTGACTCTTTCGAACAAATTCCGCAACCATACTTAACTAACTTACACTGTAAATAAAAACAAAAATTCCTAACTAAACTGACCCTAAAATATGTATGAAATACCCATGACCACCTGTTAGGACATGACGAATTGGCTGTCTTGAAGACCATTGTAATCACATTTTCTACTTTAGTTGAAAAAATATTGGGAATCTTTACTATCTGGAGTTTGTTTGTTTGTTAAAACACGCTTATCTCTGGAACTACCAGTCAGATTCGGAAAATTCTTTTTGTACACGATAGCCACATTCATGAGGAAGGCTATAAGCTATACGGGATATGCACGAACAAAGTCGCGGGTAAAAGCTAATTACAAATATTTAAAATATACCTACTAGTTCTTCAAATAATACGATTTATTTTTATTAAAATA
>NDFZ01001138.1:1436-11520 GCA_002192655.3 Mamestra configurata | reverse complement strand
GAGGCGGAAAATGGTGTCTTCCAACAAAGTGCCTCGATCCGCCGACGGTACTGCATGAAGCCAAAGACCTGACTCCCATTTTCCCACAGCCAGCCAACGCACACGTTCAGCAGTAGTAGCAGACGTAACCAGTATGTTGTTTGAACAACTCTGCGGACGGCTCGTCCCACCGCCTCTGGGAAGATGGTTTGTCAGGTTGGTTATCACATGGGCAACCGAGTTTCCAGGCATCGATAGTTTCGGTGAAGCACGGCAAATCAACCAGTGTGGAAGCCAGGATATTCCTGATTAATTCCTCAGTACCGAGGATCTTATCTAGAAAAGATTTCATTGATTTCTTGATAAGCTCCGCAATTCGGTTCCTTCCAAACACGTCTATCTTGGACGATCTGTCAGTCAAGTTGTCCCCAAACGTGATCAGATCGTCACGCCACCTTCACTCCGTCAACCTCGACAGCAATGTCCTTACTACACTGCATAAACACAATACCTCTACCAACACAACATCTCTATCTAAAGTTAAATCCAATCATGGCCCTCTTTAAATCTGGCACTTACCGCAACCCTGGCCTTGAACACATCCGCCTCGATATTTCATGGTCTGCCTGATCAATTAAAATGTTAACGAAATCTGTGCCAAGTAGACAATGATCCGACAACAGACAGCCGTATAAATTCTGATTGGTCACTGACCTACACCGGTACTGTTAACTTGGCATCTTTGCAATTTTCCTTACTAGCTTTTTTAAATTCTGATGGGAATATATAAAATGAGGAAGATTCTAAAATATTCCATAGGCACATAACATAACATGCCTTGTTGAGTTATCCATTAAAAACTTTTGCAACTGGAATTGAACGAAACGGATCAAATTAAGGGGTGTGTAACGATTGACATAATAACAAAATATCTAACGTTCACTTGACATAATTTCAGTTAACATAATTTTGTTTAAAATAACGATCAGTTGACATAATGAATTGTTGATATAATTTCATTTTACCTAATTTCATATGACATAATGAACATTTCCTATAATGCACATTTCACATAATATTCATTTAGCATATTATTCATTTACTATAATACTCATAATCTGTAATGGACTTTAGGGCACCCCGACTCGGATAGGTTAGGTTAGAAGGGGATGGCGGGGTCGTGTGAGCGAGCGAATAGACCCCGCCATCCCCTTCGTGGTTATTTTTTTATAAACCACCCAGAAGTAGGAGCCCCGCGAAGCGGGGCTCCGTCGACCAAGCCCACCCTCGACCATGCATAGAATATTTTAAGGTTTGGTTACGTGCCATTTGAGTTAGGCTAGAACTGTGCCCATTAAACATGAATTTTAGGTCAAAAGAATACTAGGCCAAATGAACGTTATATTAAAAGAATATTATACATATTGAAAATTATATAAAATGAACGTTATACTAAATGTTATTATGTTAAATGAATATTATATGATATGAAACATTAGGTCATATGAATTTATGTCATTTGATATTATGTCATATGAAAATTATGTCATATGAACGTTAGTTCAAGTGAAATTAGAGCATTTGTTATTATGCCAAACATTACACACCCCAAATTAAGCTCACGATTTAAAAGTCGTGAGTTATAGAGGACCTAGTGAATCTAAAATTGGATCGGAGGAGTTTGTATCAAATGATAGGCTCTGGGATGCTCCTGTCTGTTTTTCTAAGAGTTTAGTAGACAATAGATTCGATTGAATTTCTGTAACTACATAGTTATACATATAGTTGGCAAGGTTTTTAGAATTTATCAATAATGATATTGCGTTTTCATGTCACTTTCAACGTTTTTAATTGGTCAATATTTACCTTTAATGATGTTGATACGGTTTTGCGATTACTTGCCAAAATTTCACTTATGTTTTCNAATTAAGCTCACGATTTAAAAGTCGTGAGTTATAGAGGACCTAGTGAATCTAAAATTGGATCGGATGAGTTTGTATCAAATGATAGGCTCTGGGATGCTCCTGTCTGTTTTTCTAAGAGTTTAGTAGACAATGCGCGACGTTGTGGTACTCGTACATCGTAGCAAAGCTCCGCGATTGAACACACTTCAATTTTATTATTGAACTAGATTCGATTGAATTTCTGTAACTACATAGGTAGTTATACATATAGTTGGCAAGGTTTTTAGAATTTATCAATAATGATATTGCGTTTTCATGTCACTTTCTACCTTTTTAACTGGTCAATATTTACCTTTAATGATGTTGATACGGTTTTGCGATTACTTGCCAAAATTTCACTTGTAAGAAAGCTTGAAGAACCGATTTCGACTGATCCATTCCGATTTATGTTTTTGTACAAAATTGTGTCATTATTCGAATCCCCAACCCCTTCATTAAACATTTCACGATAATCATGTTTATCAATAATGTTCTTTTCTGAACATCATTATTCTACCTGGAGTGGTTTTCCCCGTCAAGTTTTTCATAATGCTGGGATTTGCATAATAAACCCTTAAAGATAGTAGTGACATGAAGGTGTATTCACGCCGCTTCCTATCCTTGTGTANTTTTCTGAACATCATTATTCTACCTGGAGTGGTTTTCCCCGTCAAGTTTTTCATAATGCTGGGATATGCATAATAAACCCTTAAAGATAGTAGTGACATGAAGGTGTATTCACGCCGCTTCCTATCCTTGTGTACCCACCCCTTCCTACAGGATTCATGTTTGATAAGCTTAGTCGATTAATAGTGCTGCCATCTATCCAACGAGACAATAACTACAACTGATGTTAAATAGCTATGCGCGTGAACGTGCAACAGAGGATCACATTTTAAGTGTCCGTTGTGTGGTTAGTTCCTCTCTCTCCCACACTGTGGCGCTAGTAGTGTGTTTATTTTTTCACAAAACTTCACCAAACACTAGGTTGTCCTCACTGTTATATAAGTTCTTAATTATTTAGAGTCATTGTTGCTTCTGCTTATTAATTATTAGGCTGAAATAATGTTGGATTATCGAATAAAACAACCACAACTTCCATAATTTATTATATTATTTACAAACGTTCCCACAAAGTTGAAATCAGCACAAGACACATTAATGGGTAGCAAGTAAAGTCGGTGGGACACAGAAAATAAATATTTATATAATTTACAATGACTACCTAAATTATCGAGTATCTACTTATCCACATTGAAGGTTTTATTTTACAATCACAATAATACGTCATCAATCTTTACGATTATTATCAACATTATCATCATTGACATTAACATCGTCTTCTCTGACAGCCGTCTGAGAATGATTCCTTTTAATTTCTACATACATTGGATCATAAGTATGAAAACTTGACACAGATTGCTCTAAGCGTTTTTTCCTATTATTCTCTGGATTCGCATCCAACCATACGTTAACGTTCTTTGAATTTTGATTAATGCTTCTGTAATGGCCATTTATTTGAGGTACATACGTCCAAACTGTTGTGGTTTCGTCAACTTTCTCTGTACTTTTGTTAATCTCAGGAGTTTCGGAAGTAGTTCTGACAAATTCGTTTTTAAGCTTAACAATAAGCGTACTAGGTTCCTCTTGTATTTCCACTTGGTCGCCAGAATTTCTCCTACTAATCTCTATATTTTGATAGTTACTTTTTCTTCTTTCTAAATCTACATACTGATTTGGTACTTTCGCATCTTCGGCATAGAATTGTAATACTTCAGTAGGAGCAGGCCATGGATACTCCGTTGTCATTTCAAAGAAAGGTTGCATGGTTGTAACTTTAGGCAGAGATGGTGTTTCTGATCTAACTTCTACTGGTATGTATCCTGAACTTCCCACGTGGTGATCTTCAATTTGTGATGTTGAAAGTTCTATGGGAGCTTTCGAAGTATATGGATTTGTTTGCGTCGGCGGTATCGTAGGATGTAATCTTATCGATTCGTTTTTCATATCAGTTTTTTCGTCAGGACTGTATACTTTAACGTGTACAATCATTTGAGTACCTGTTTCTGTTTGTATATTTTCTTTATTTTGGTTCTCTTTGACTTTCGATACTTTGTTTTGTTTACTTATTAAATTGCTTAAATATCTGGGCCTTTTATATGGAGTATAAATGCGTCGGAATGCCACATTTGATTTTCTTTTAAATTGTATCAAAGGCCGTGATGTAGTGAGATAAATATTATCTAAAGATGTTGCAGTGCTTGTTTGTTCTTTTTTGACTGGAAATAAATTGAGCATAACACTGAATGATTTAGTAGTGCTAACAGGTGTCGCTTCAGTTTGTATTACTTCACTAGAACTTGTTAGTAATCTATGGCTTCCTTTATCATTTTCCTCACATCTGTTACCTAGACAATTCCTTTTGTGGAATGGAATCTGTCGGAACATTGGATACTTGTTGGAACTATCTAAAAGACTGGGAGTGGGAATTGGTGCAAATCGCAAGAAATCATCAGCTAACAGATTCACATCTCCAGGATTTTCTGGTTTGAAATTGAAGAGTGGATCTGCTAGATGATTAGATTTAAACGCCTTAATGTTTTCTGAACTTTCTTGTTGTAAATCTGACTTGGAATCAATATCTGAACCTTTGTTTTCCATCATAGGTTCTATATAAAGACCTGTGAATGCAATTTGTGTGCTTGGAGTTTTAGCATTCATATCTCCTGATTTTGCATTGATTGTTGTTTCTAAATACTTGATGATCTGTCGTATATTTTTTAACCTTTCTTCGTTTCGATATCTTTCTACCCAACTCCTAGATCCGTATGTTTTGCTGAAGGGCAGTGGGGTAGCACTTCTGTATTCAAAGAAAAAGGGTCGTGGACTGGTTCTTCTGACCGCGCTTGGTTTGAATGTTGGTCTGGATGTTGTAGGTTTAATAATGGTCATGTTATATCTTCTTCTTTTGGAGAAGGGTCCAGACGTTTCTAGAGTTGGGTCAAAGTAGCTACTTTCTTGCAAAGCATTTATGAGTAGGGGCATACGTTCGTAATAGTCTTGGTCGAGTCCGAAGTAGCTTCGGTCGAGTCTGTCGGCAAATGGTTGGTCGCCATCGGTTCGGTTCACGCCTTTCTTGTTTTGTACTAAACTCCATTCTACAGCAATCGCGTATTCGTAGATCAGTAGAATTACCTGAAAATAGAGACAGAAATGTTTAAACTTTGTCATGTAATCGTAAACCCGACAGAAAAATGGGATTAATTACAGAAATCGAGGAAACGTTAGAAACTGTTTGCTTTGTTTTTATCAGCACTTTTTCACATAAGTTTGGCTACTGGGCTAAGTGTTGGTACCTGGTATATTCTGGTTAGTTCGAGCAAAAAGCCATTTAACACTATAAAATAAAAACCGGCCAAGTGCGAGTCGGACTCTCTCTCACACGAAGGGTTCCGTATCATAAACCGAAAAAAATACGTTTCATGCATGGGAGCCTCCTTTGAATTTTTAATTTAATTTAATGTTTATTATTTGTTATTATAGCGGCAATAGGCACTCTGCGTTCTATTACGGTCAATTTCAACTGTCTTCCTATTACAGTTCCTGAGATACAGCCCGCTTACAGATAGACAGATGGACGGTTGGACGGACAGCGGAGGCTTAGTAATAGGGTTACGTTATGTACACTTTGGGTACGGAACCCTAAAAACGCCAAATACGTTAAGAGAGACTTAAACAATTTTATACTCTTTCACTTTTATTTAGTTAATACTCTGCCGGCCCTCTTTTAACTGTAATGCATTATTTGTGACCGGCAGAGAGGAAAAAAATGGGCAACTCTCATGCTTTATGAGCATTCAAATTCAAGAACGCTTTGTAAAATACAATAATTGTCCGTCGGGTATTTTAAATTCAGTCTGGCCATCCATATTAGGGCTCGAAATCGACAAGGAAGACTTTAAAAACATTTTGGTACTTAGTTAAAGTAAAAACAAAAAAAAAATNCTCATGTTTTAAGAGCATTCAAATTCAAGAACGCTTTGTAAAATACAATAATTGCCCGTCGGGTATTTTAAATTCAGTCTGGCCATGCATATTAGGGCTCGAAATCGACAAGGAAGACTTTAAAAACATTTTGGTACTTAGTTAAAGTAAAAACAAAAAAAAAATGTTTAGATGAAAAAATATTAATGTCTACAAACAAAAGAAGTAATTATTAGTTACGAAGTTGGAGCAAGAAACATCAACAAAGTACAAACGCTAGTACGAATGGCACCCTCACGTACCGGAATTGAACATCCTGTTGACCAAGCTATATAATTTTGTGACTCCTTATAATTATACTCATTAAATTAAACTACNAGTACAAACGCTAGTACGAATGGCACCCTCACGTACCGGAATTGAACATCCTGTTGACCAAGCTAAAAATAAACTGAAGTATAATTTTGTGACTCCTTATAATTATACTCATTAAATTAAACTAAATGTGTTACATGAATTTTGCAGTCATATACAAGCTTGTATGATTTCTACATTCCACTTCGACGCAGGTTTACACAAGTGATAAGTGTTCATTCCCACCCATCTCAGAAATAGCATGGTGCATAATCAAAATAATAGTAAAAGTAAATAGCAACCAGAAATACTGTAAAATGACTATTGCTAATTATAGTTCTAGATGCAGTAGTCCATTAATCAATTTCTGGTAAATCAAAGATATTGCTGTTGAAATTATACAAGTCAAAGTCACCATGTTCATCTTGTTTCCATTCATTGTTTCGTTGAATTTCCAAATATATCGGTCGCAGAGCAGGCAACATCGAATTGATAGATTTCGTAATTTTTTTTTCATCAGTTTTTAACAACGTCCATGGATTGGTGTGTTTTATGGTTTCTATGCTAGTGTCCATTGATTTTGTATTATTACTATTTTTATATTTGTAAGAAGCTACGGTATTCTCTGTTGGTCGTGAAAACTCATCTTGAAAGTCATCATCACCTAAATTGTCGCTGGTCAGTTGGTCAGCATTAAATGAATGTGAATGATATTTAACCGTAGATTTGGGATGATCAGTCGTTACATCAGGAGCAGAAGTAGTTATTTGAATATTTTTTAATGTATTGAAAAATATTTTTCTTGTTGTAAAATCAAAAGAACTTTCAAATGAATTTGGGATTTTAGAATTAAATTGCAATCCTGAGTGTTTAATTTTTTTTTGTAATGGCGTTGTAGGTTCAGGTTCTATAGTATATTTCCAAACTTTGGCAATTTTTTCTTGAGGTAGGTATATCATATCGGCCAATTTTCGCATAGAAGTAAAGTCTAGGTCCTGTTGTGTAGTAGCTGGATTATTATTCATAGGTTTTACGTAATCTCCTAGACCTAGACCAATATTCATGGTTTTAGGTTTGAATGATTCCATGCTGTGAACGTCTGTGTTTTCAAATTCAGTCGTTTTACTATGTTTATTGTTAAAATAATCATCATACTCTTCTTCTTTATATAATGGTACATTCAAACGCTTATAATGCGAATCTAAAGCGTAAGCTTGCAACCATTTGTCGGCGTTCGATTTGGAAATAAATCTAATTGGTACATTCGTTTCTGTAGTTTGATGTTTTACTTCTGGGCTTTTAGGAGTTTCAGTACATGGTGACTCAGTGGGTGTAATAAGAGGAGTGGTGTAGTCCATACTGGCTTTTTCTGATGTTTGATAGACAGGCATCTTATTGTTTTTTTCGGTTGACTTCTGTATTAAAATGTCTTCAGATGATTTAATTTGATATTCATTATGTGGGGGTGTCCGTGTTGATGTTTCTGATGTTTCAGTAACTGTGGTTGTAGTACTAGGAGTAGTTGTGGTACTTGTAGACGTGCTAGTAGTGATACTTGAAGTGGTACTTGTAATACAACATTTTCTGGCTGTTTTTATTTCTTTAAGACTGTTTTTCATAGTCTTTCTACTTGATCTCATAGCAACCGTGGTTAGGTAATTTCTGCTATATTTCTTTGGTCGCAATGTTCGAGCAGTTATTAATTTGCTTTGAGCTTCAATAGATTTAGTTTTATTTAGACATGCACTCAGGCCAAGTTTGTCACCGATAACTTGTGGAATTATATCTTGTAGAGCTGATATCAATTTACTTAACAACAGCCCTAATTTCTTCGGGCAATTACAAATAAGTGTACTCTCGTTACCTTCAGTTTTTGTTTCTTTTCTATCCGTATCTTTCTGATGAGAATAAGACATCTGCTGAATGTTTCTCATTTTGTCTATTTTTGTCATGGGTACGGTTTCAGTAGTGAAAAGACGTTCAGTATTATCAAATTCTTTTTTTAATCCAACTTTATCATTAATCATTTTGTCGAAATAATTTAACATTCTTTCGTAGTCTCTTATCTTCCTAATTTTAGTGAGATATTCCAAGCGTTGTGTCGGAGTTTTCCAGTGCATCAAAGGAGATGTTTTATGATCAGTCGAGTAATGCCTAGTGGTCGGCAATTTTAACCAATACTTTGAATCAGAGAAAATATTTTTTTTTAAAGTAGGTTCAGTAGAGTCATCTGTATAGGGTGGACTAGAACTGGAGTACTCTTCTAGGATTTTCTCTAAGTATCGGTTTTTGTTAAGGGCCTTTAATAATATTGGCAGCAGTTTGAGTGTTGTTCTGTCGAAGTTTATTTTCTTATTGAACTTAGAACTGATTGATGTTATATCACTATCGTTCATAAGTCCAATCCAGTTTGGTTTTATCGAGTTTTTTTTATTAACATTATTACTTTCTGAGTTGATGCTATATTCATAGACCAGTATGACGCTCTGAAAAAAGAGAAAATAACTGTTAAATGAATAATTTGAGTTGAAAAATATGTAGATATTTAATTTATTAATTTATTTAAAACACAAATTTTAGTATAAGTGATTAATAACAATACGTAAATACTAAACTTACCAATTATTATTAATTAATTGTTGCAGACTAATAATGTCCATATTTGTTAGTAACAAAGGTCTTAAAACTATTTTAGTCAATACTAAAATCAAATCGAAACCACTAAAATCAAAACAATTTAAAATAATAAAAACAACCAAAAAAAACAAAATTAATAATAATAATAAATTACACAACAATTACAATAATAATCATGCATCCAATATCATCTTCTCACGTGAAACTGGATGACAGATTTGGCCTCTCAGAAATCACCTTAATAGTTGTCACATGAATACGTATATATAGTGCATATTTGTTTTTAGGTTAAAATACATAACGAGGAAGTAGGACACATTTAATGTTTTCATCAATTTGCTTGTTCTATGTTAATAACACTGATGAATAATTATACAGACTACATGAGTAATTATACATATTGTGAAATTTATTGCCACTAAATGTTGCAAAAAGTCGTTAAAAACGATTTATCAAACAATAAATCCGTCATAAAATTGCTTATTAGTTCATCTTTACGACAATGGGTGTGATTTAGAATCTGCATAATATCAAATTGTGAAAACTGCAACATTGTGTTGTGTTATTTGATATTGCATAAAAAAAGTTTAGGTATACTTTAATGTCAAATTGTGTCATTACTACAATTTATTTGTTTTTCTTTTTGTTAGGGGCCATTCATTTATTACGTCAGCCGATTTATACTAGTTTTTGACCCTAAATAAAAAAAAATAAGAATAGACCGACCCCTCCCCCCTGTTTAATATTTATTACATAAGAATCGAAAGGAAAAAAATGAATATACGCTTGATCGGCATTTGACAAGGAGGTCATGATTGTGTATTGTGTATATTTGTGATCTTACGTAAGAACTATCCCTCCCATCCCCTTGTTAAAAAGAATAAGACATGGCCGACCCCCCCCCAAATCGTCTTACGTAATAAATTAATGGGAATTAAGTAATTATAATTACGTTTTATTTAATTACGGATACGCATACGATATCTTCTTTTTTTTTTTTCTTTTCGGATGCGAAATCATCAAAATGCTTCTCCCGCTCTGGGCGGAACGGAAGGGAGTGTCCGACTCTTACTAACTAAATCCTATCCGTGTTCCTCCAAATGCCCTTTGCGTTTTAGGGCGGTGGTCAGTATTTCAAACACTTCCGCAACCCTGGCATGATAGGAGGAGGTGGGCCGCGCGAAGGA
>NDFZ01001137.1:0-12893 GCA_002192655.3 Mamestra configurata | reverse complement strand
AGGTTTACAAAACAGAATAATATTACATACACAGAATTAAATTATAAATAGGATAAGATCATTCCATTAGGTACATTGATATTTTAGTTGTGAAATTTTGGATGTTTGTTAATAAATCTGGGTTTGGATGATACTTAGCACTTTACCTTGAATTAGGACTTTCTTAACTTTTTATCTTTGGTATGGTAGTACTACCATGTCTAGATTTGTGTTCCCGAGGGATTAATTTCGAATTTCCGCCGCGTGCAGTAATTAGTAATGCATAAATAGTAAAAGCGTATGGTATGATCANCTTGAATTAGGACTTTCTTAACTTTTTATCTATGGTATGGTAGTACTACCATGTCTAGATTTGTGTTCCCGAGGGATTAATTTCGAATTTCCGCCGCGTGCAGTAATTAGTAATGCATAAATAGTAAAAGCGTATGGTATGATCATTTCAAAACCAACCTTAAATGGCTCTTTAGAGGCAAAGAGAAAATCGTGCATGAGTAATACGCGCCATCAAATTAAGCCCTCTATTTACAACCACCCATAAAATATAATTGCATTTCAAAGCAAACCTTTGATTTTTCATATCAGATTTAAATTCCATGATAAAGTGCTCGTGTGCCCTTTGTTCTACAATACAAGTTCAAACAAAGCGGTATTAATCAAACGAGTATCGAAATTAATGACAAGAACTGGCTACTGGCCAGTTACTGTCCCGCTGTACTGGCCCACTCGTATCTAAATTAAATTCATGAATCAATTGTTCCTGTGACAGGTCATTTGCTAAATGTACTTACGTTTGCGGGCTATCAGCTGTTATCGTGATTACGTTTAATAACTGGCCTGAATACTTTGGTGGCACTAAGTACGGAGGGTCATTCGTTGACAATGAACTCAAAATGTCTAATAACACTTAATTGATCGGTGTACTTGTCATTTGAATGGTACGGTTATTATTATGGTTTGTTTATATATTTAGTTTAATGATAGAGAACGGTGTTGAGGATTGTTATATGAAAGCTACTAGTCATTGTTTTTAATTAATTTCATGTCGATCGAATCATTCTTCTATTTTCGTAACCCTAAAATTGATTGGTGAAGTCAGTCTGATTTCTTATTGCAAATATACCGATATTAGAAGCTTTTAATTGGCTTAAAGCTTCTAATATCGGTATATTTGCAATAAGAAATCAGACTGTCTATACAATAATGTTAAACAGAATCGTCATTAAATTAAATTAAGGCGCGGTTTCATTAAAATGAAGCAACATTTACAAGTATACGCCTAATATTTCAATGCTAAATATGCCATCGAGCACGTCCTTATTGTTTTGAAATTCGTACTCTGATATTCTTTTGTTCATTTTAACAGCAAAAGGTTATACAAGAAGAACACAAAGCAGGCAAATATCAAGGTGATACATTGTGATATTTACTGAGGGTATGTTTGACTGTGCCGCCTCCCATAGATAGTTATTTTGATAAACAAGCAGTGTAAATTTGCGATTGTTATCGAACAATATAAATCAATTGGGTACTGGAATGTATCAACGCTTCAGATATTCCAAATGTAGATTGGACCATAGAGATGTATTGGTCCGTACTTGATTTAGTATAGTTTGGTTGTTAGTTGATTATATGCGAATCTAGGTAATGTGGAAAAAATGATTTGTGGAACTTTCCCGGTTTTTTCCACTATAAGTAGTTTCCACCTCAACACATTTCTACTCGTTTATCACTTAACTGATGGATCCTGGTTGGCAACTGTTGTAATGATCTAGGTTTAATGCCTGCGGCTCCTCTCAAACATGACAGTGCCATCGTGGAGCCCCTTTACAGCATATGCGTCTCCTCCTTTGCTGCCCGTCACGCTATTTTCAGTATTTTAAAGAGCCGCCAAGTTAGCTAAATAATAGTCGGCTTAAGAGTCAGTAGTCGACGGTACGAAACGTCAACGACGAATCCCAACCGTATTAATTACATTTACTTCTTGACTATAATACTATGAATACTAGTATTCAGCTGAATCTGGTTAGACTGGAAGCCGACCCCAATATAATTGGGAAAAGGCTAGGCAAATGATGACTATAAAACATCAATTAAAAGTTGCGAACTTTAATGAAGCACACATACGGATAGCTCATGTTTAATTACTGAATTCTAATTGATAACTCGAATAGGTCGGAATTGTCACGGTATCGTGTGTTGTACGAATAACGTACGAGTCACGACTTCACTTTAATTTATGGGATTCAATCCGCGCTGGTGACTAATTAGTTGTTTTGTTTGATATTCAGAATGTTTTGCTATAACAGTGAATTTCTTTGCTAAGACTTGAACACCCCGTTGACTAGCTGTTTTTGTAAAATACCCTTTTAGTGAAACCTATCTACGTCTATGGGGCAAATATATCGTCTCACTTAAAATAATGTTCAAAATCATTCGTTATATAAAAAATATTTAGCGATACCTATGGGCAAGTGTATTTTCAGAATCTGTTTTAAACAATATTTTAACATACCCATATTTAATTTAAATAATAATAAAAATTTATTTCACATAAAATCCATATTTCAACACGCACACACACACACACACACACTAAAAAACAATTAATTGACACAAAAAGAAAAACAGTTCAGGACACAGTTAAACACTGATCAAACAAAAAAAATATTAAATCACTATGGGTTTGTTTCGTTATATTTCCTTAAGTAAATGTCTAAGACATTGCAAGTCTATGGAACCGATATTTTTGGAAGTTTGTCGAGTGCCTTAGTCACGATGCTATTGTGAAAAATGTATGCAAGTTACTGCTTAACAGTTTTCAAACTATTTATGGCATGAATAAGCATTTGAAGGTTGTCACTTAAAAGGTATGAACAGTGAATGGTTTTCTTTTGACAACGGGGAATTGTTAAATATTCTTTTTTTGAAATTTTTATTTCCAAATATTTATGAGCAAATAGTGCTTTGTCGCGATTGTGAAGTATGCAAATACAAATTTATTACTGAATTTTGTATTATTTTATTTTAAAATCTTTGTGGATGTTAAACTAGTCGCTTGATGGTCGAGTGGTAGTGACCTTGACTGCTTAACCGGAGGTCGTAGGTTCGATTCCCACCCAGGATAAATCTTTGTATGATGAGCATGATCATTAGTTCTGTGTCTGGGTTTAATTTATCTATAATATGTATGTATTTAGAAATATATAAGTATGTATATCAGTTGTCTGGTTGCCATAGCACAGGCTCTACCTAGTTTGGGATCGGATGACCGTGTGTGAGTTGTCCCAAGATATTATTATTATCCTCTTTACGGTGTCTCATATAACTTAGCCTTGGTGTTACTATGCTGTACTAGCTTGCTGTAATATATATTTGTTGGACACTAAAAATATGAATTTCCCAATCAAATAACTCCTAAGAATTTTATTTCCTATTGTCAAAACTACGCAAAGTTATGAACGTAAAAAGTAAACAAACAGTTGAATGACTTATTCGATTCGCTGGTTGAACAAAATCGAGTTGTTTATTTTTTTGATTCTCTATTGTAGTGTCGATCAATCGATCAAAAAGTGTCGGTTAACAATGTAGTCGAGTAGGTATCGGTACTATATCGATAGAAGCGAAATGTTTGAAGAATTATGTAATGGGGGACCTTGAAGCTTGACCCTAATCGTGATCCGCGGCTGTGACCGCGTGTGGCCCAAGTGTGAGAGGCAGCGATTGTAACTCATAATTTATTTGAATTTATCCTTATGGCCTTGATTGCACATTATTCTAGCAAGAAACTTCAGATAGAATGTTCTTAACTGCGCGCAAATTTGTTTTTTAACAGGACATGGTTGATTTATTTTGTTTAGTTTAAAAAATAGTCACAAATTTTATGTTTTGTGTAAGAATGTCCTTTGTCTATTTCATGAAATTGCTTTGTTCGAGGAAGTCTTTTTCAGTACAGTTATGACTTTGCACTTAATTTTAGATACAAAGAATTTGTACAATGTAAAATTGTAGACCATTTTTTACGGGAAATGTACAGCTATCCGAACATTGGACTGAAATACACATTGCTCTTTCGTTTCATAACTTGCACCACAATAAAAAACAAGAACTAGGAGTAGTCGTGATCGTATGCATTTCGAGTCATAACTTATGTCCAAGTTTACGTCCACGTCCAGTTCAAAGCCAAGAGTGCCGTGACAGATAACTGTAAGTGTTACGAAGGGCACACCCCAGTAAAAGGCATGACATAATAAATTGTCGTATGTTACGGAAATAAAGTCTCCTTGAACTTTTGTCTGAGTAACATAGACAAATGGACTATTTTGTCTTAAACCTACATTGTCATGTGCATACCTAATTGAAAGTTCCAACAATTTGACAGTCCTTTTGAGAGTTTCGACATTAACAAATTATGCCTTTAGTAGTGTATGCTTCCTTATTGTTGGTTTACGGATAAATTTTTTGGCTTTGTTCATTATTAATTATTGCTTATGTTCCTGGGAAGGTTTATTAATTAGGTCTGGTTTCGAACTAATTTGCCTATTATGAAAGACTAGTTGCCGACCGCGGCTCCACCCGCTTGATTGTCGAAAATTATCCCAAGGGAACATACTCCCGGGATAAAAATTCTATGTGTTATTTCAGACTATAATCTACCTCTGTGCCAAATTTCATCCGTTCAGCCATTCTAACGCGATTGAGTAGCATAAATCCAGCCATCCAAAAATCCAAACTTTCGCATTAATAATATTAGTATTAGTATGGACTATCCTATGTCCTTTCCCGGGACGCAAACAATCTCTATATCAAATTTCATCTAAATCGGTCCAGCCGTTTGCGCGTGAAGAAGTAACAAACACACACACACACACTCACAAACTTTCGCCATTATAATATTAGTGTGATTAATGATCGTTTGTAATTGTACGTACGTACGAAATATCTATTTGATTGACGTCACAGGTTTCTACGAAAGGCAAGTAGGTAGGAACATATATACTTAATGGTGTTCTGGCAATGTCAATGTTTAATTATTAATTAACATCTTTCTGTGACCTTGTGGTTGAAAGTTGGACTGATGTTTACTTTAAATATTCATCTCGTCATAGAAGTTTGACTGTGCTTGTTCTAAAACAGGATCCATAAATGTTTGTTTTTCAATCGCTGAATAAATATGTATTATGTATGTGTTCATGAATTTAAAGTCTGTGAACTTGTAATTTATTTTAAAATAAATAGTACAGAAATAAAGAGACAAAATCGGGTGTTTTTTTTTAATTTTTATTTAGAGCATAGTAAGCAAATCCATTGGATGCGAGAAGCACAGGACAGGTCGATGTGGCGACTTCTGGAGTGGACTATGTCCAGTAGTGGAAGTCTTTCGACTGAAATTATGATGATGAACGTAAGTAAATGAGCTCGCGGGATATTCGATGGTTGTTACCGCCCATGAACAACACAAAAAAGGGAAATACCGACGTTTAGGTTCCGACTATTGATAGGTATTTCAGTCAAAAAACGATTGTGCTCAACTAGCTTAACCTATTGTAAACCTATACAGCAAAGTCATCAACAACTTCTGGCTCTACAAAAAGCTTGTGCAACATTGAACTTTAAAACAACCACTTTAAAGTTCACAATGAATTCTGGAAGGTTCTTAGATAGTGAAACCAGTATTGCACGTAGTTACAGTCATGCACAGTCATAGCATTTTCTCACGAAGATGGCGGACAAAAAAGAAGGAAAAACTGTTGTCAACAAAAAATGCAGTGATTTGCTGTTTTTTATTGTTTCCGAAGTTTTGAATTAATTCAATTAGGTTCAGGTGTTTCCTTGATAGGTATTGACTATTTATATTATTAATAGTGACTATTGGCTATTTTAGAATCAGGGAAAATTAAAAAAAAAAACTGCGGTCAAGTCTAAAACAGTGAAATTATTTGTCTATTTGATACAATTAATAAGAGAAACTAAAATCTTCGAATAAAACGATTCGAGTAGGTTTGTTTTTTTGCCTATTGTTGCCATTCTAGCGATAACGTTTTGTTTCTATATCAGATTTTTTTCCTTTTAGAATCAAATCACTTTCTCATTGTAGTTACCTACCGTTTAAAAATTGTAGCTGAAGAGATAGTGTGAAAAATCTTACTGTCGAATTTTGTATTTTTTTCGTCAAGTACTTTATTTAAACTTAGTTCTTGATCTTCAACCAGTATCGTTGGCTTCTATAAATAGTTATTTTTAGACTAATATCGACTTAATTACTTGAATTAACCTTAAGACTCTAAGAAATTAATATGCATGCGTGAACGTAAAGGTTTTGGCGTTTCATGCCTCGTTTATCTCACGATCCTGACACAAGATGACACGCACGTGTCGGAAAGGTCAAGGGTTCACAGGTTATCAGTGAAGCTTTGGTCACATTCATCTTAGCTGGGAATTCACACCTATAATGAGTAAGGAGGTTTTTTTTTATGTTGACACCTTTAGCCCGGGAAGGAGTAGGCAGAAGTGTACATTGAACTACACTATGGTTTTTTTACTAAGCTTATTATACTTTGCCACTGCTGGAAGTAGGTTTCCCCTTGATATTTTTAGGTATTCATCTTCACTTCAAACCAGCCTTTGCAGTACCGAGGCATGTAGGTCGCCACCTCTTCCACTCTTCCGATAAATATGAAATAGAATTATGCAGATGTAAAATATTTTTTTGTACTTATAGGACTTCGAGGAGGAGATCTGGAAGAACATTCCCTAAAAAGCTACAGTTTCGATGAATGTCGCTTATGTCAAATTGTATTGCTACGAGTACTACTATCGTAAAAAGCTGGTTTAAAATAGACGCGAATAGTTTGATGTTAAAGTACTACTTATTTTTACTGAGCTAGTTAACGCTATATCTCAAATTTTTCACGTACCAATAACAAATTACGAACTTTACACCCAATAGTAATTATTCTAGTTAAAATACAGAGAGAAATCATGATAGCCAATTATAAAGTAACATGATCCAAACCGTTGTTTCTGAAGTAAACTTGAGGGTTTAATTACCTTTAACATCTCTATTCGTTTGTACTTTATTTAGGGTAACATGGAAAACCTCAATTATAAGATAGGTATTTAAAATCTCAGCTACATTTATTTCGTTGTTCGATTTTTGAACGTTCGCTTATGTCAAATTGTATGAAAAAAATAGGTTTTGCGTGAGTGGCACTAGATGGCGCTTATTAAGTTTCAATACAAATTTAAATTTACGCTTTAAAAAACTCGCACTAAGGCCACTGTTAAGTATTGTATGAGAAGATTTTTCTATATGAGCTTTCCTTTGTCTTTATGAATTTCTATAATTATAAGCTTTTTTTCTTGTTTCTCTTAGGTATTAACCTAACCCTTTTTTTAAGGATGCGTAGTCAACAAATGACTCTTGCAGTAGATGTGAAAAGTAAAGTATACTCCTCAGGGATAAAGGTGTCTTTGCTTTGGGCTATGTTGAATCCCTCGCTGCATTCAGGATTATTGTATTAACTCCCTGGCTTCGCTCGTACTCCCGAATCCTTCATTGCGTTCGGGATTCAATATGACGTCCGTGACACAAGACACTGCTTTATCCCCTCGGTGCATAATCTACTATTGTATTCCGATATGAAGTCCAAGCAAACAAAACCGCGTACAGAAGCTAGTTTTTTATAATAGCAACTGTTTCCTTGGAGGGGTAAACTGGAGGATGTTTTAAGCAAAACCACATTTTACCAGCTATCTAGGGTACTCTCGGGCTACGTAGAAGTTATTTTAGCACACCTACATACATTTCTCCAGTAATGTGGGTCTGAGAAATTGCTCGAGGATAACCAATATCACTTTGCCGCTCAACAGTCATATTTTGCGACCACTAGACCAAACTGGCAGTTGGGGCAGGTCGATACATAAAATACGTCTTTGAAAAAACTGTAGGCATAATAATATTGCATGTTCATTCTAATTTCCCAATTAATTTATTTGTTTTATACTTTACAAGGTTTTGCCCGCGTGGAATAACTACTTTGGGCAGCCATCTTTATTTTTCAAAAACGCTCATACATTTGTTTATTTATTTTTGATCTAGTGCCTAAATACAAAGGTTCATGGTTTTTTTTTCGAATAATGATGGACTCCCATACAAACTTCCAACCCCCTTTTCACTCCCTTAAAGGATGATTTCTTGGGATAAAAACTATCCTACGTCCTTTTCTGGGACTCAAACTATCTCTCCAAATTTTATCAAAATCGGTTCAGCGGTTTCAGCGGGGAAAGGTAACAGACAGATAGACAGACAGACAGACACACTTTCGCATTTATAATATTAGTATGGATGCACACAGAAGTAAAGAGTCGAGCTTAATGTCTAAGGCAATATCAAATATAAGTTAATAAACAAATAGTTTTAGCCACATTATATTAAATAAGTAGACATTGTAACACGACATTATTGATCTCTTTATTTTTAGGTGTTCCAAACGTCCTTATGAAGAAACGGAACCCTTGATAGGATCCTTCTTGTGTCTGTCTGTCCGTCCATCTCAGCTATTATCTACGCTCCGAATCTAATGGACCGATTCTGTTGAATTTTGGTACACGCATGAACTTCTGCAGACGAGTAAGTAACTTTAAAATACATTTTTGATTTAGGTAAATTCATTTTAATTAAAGTTATCTTAGGTGCAGGTTATTATATTCAAAATACATTTTAGTTACACTACATAACGTTTATAGTTACACTTAAGTTATTAGGGTTCGCGAACCCAGACGGGGACATTAATTAACACTGCAACTAACGTGAAGCTTTGTTTAACAAACGCATTACACGATTTAGACTTCGCTTTGCTAACGTTTCGAACAACTACCTACAGAATATGGAAGTGGTTTGCAAAATACGAACAAGTATATAGTTTGCAAAGTAAGTATGAATTTGGACCTGTTTATTTTGGGCCTGAAAACCCTGATGTTGAAGAATATTTGATAATATTCTATTCTATACAAGGTGTAACAGAAATAACGCAATACCTGAAAATCGGTCAGTACATTTTATTGAGTTGTGCGAACATGAAATGGGGCGTTTTTTTCTGTCTTGGACCCTTGGTAAAAGTGGTTCATAATGGTGAGTACATTGACCCCTTATCAGGTATTGCGTTTATTCTGTTACGCGTTGTATAAGGTGTAACAGAAATAACACTGAGATTGCGATGGAAAAAATCAACTGTCCCATACATTTCTGTGTACGTAACTCCGCAACATAAAATGGGGCAGGTCGTTTTTTCTGGCTTGGTCCCATGGTTAAAGTTGTTCATAATGATGAGTATATTAACCCCTTATCAGGTATTACGTTTATTCTATTACACGTTGTATAAGGTGTAACAGAAATAACACTGAGATTGCGATGGAAAAATCGACTGCCCCATACATTTCTGTGTACGTAACTCCACAACATAAAATGGGGCAGTTGGTTTTTTTCTTCGTTTTTTTCTGGCTTGGTCCCATAGTAAAAGATGTTCATAATAATGAGTAGGTACAATGACCCCTTTTCAAGTAGNGTGTACGTAACTCCACAACATAAAATGGGGCAGTTGGTTTTTTTCTTCGTTTTTTTCTGGCTTGGCATAGTAAAAGATGTTCATAATAATGAGTAGGTACAATGACCCCTTTTCAAGTAATGCGTTTATTGTATATCACGTTGTGTAGAACATTATAACTTGTTCTCGTTACAGGTAGGCAGCTAAAAAAGTTTCACCAATAGGTAGTGTCGGATGAAATTAGTAACTGGCGCTCATGTCTGAAGTCTAGTCTTTTAATTTTTGTCTTAACATGACTGATGCTAGTAAGACATTGAACCAGGGCTAAATGTCTATCAGAGATTTTATTTTATGCGCCTTTGTAAGCCAGGGACGAATCAGACCAGCATGGATCGACGATAAGTGCGTATTTCTATTGTGTAACCAATATCGTGGTGTAATTACGAGAAACATCTTCATCAATAACCATTATTAATAACTAAACTCAAGCGAAGTGCTTCCGTAATGCTAGTTATGGATTCTAAAAGCAATTTGCATTCTATTTTATATATTTCCGTTCTTGTTTTACTCATTTACTGCAATAAAAAGCTAAGAGTACTCTTTTACTCATTATTGTTTAGAATGGAAGAAACAAAATACAAAGAAACATGGCGGATGCAGCAAAATGAAAAAAGTACGGAACTTTGTGCACGTATTGTGTCATTAAATAATAAAATAACCAAGAAAATGTTTATGTTACAATAAATATATAAGTTATAATTGTTGTTTTTTTTTTGTATAAACACTAGTTTAGAGCGGTTCAACAAAAGGTTACTTTCTAGTTTAATTTGTAAAGTATAAACTTTGACAAAATAGTCTGTTAGAGACAAGATTCTCAAAACATTTGTTCGTATAAAGTTTATAACGTTAAATAATATATCCTTAAATCGGCTCAGAGCAGATGAATATTTGAAAATCATAAAGGGTCTTTTCCTGAATGGCCCGCAAAGAGAAGCCAACTAGTAGCTTAACTTCTTCGCAGTTGCTATGAACTTTAGGACCGATTTTGATTTCATATTTCAGAAGGAAGTGTCAGACTCATCCGTGTTCCTCCTTATGACCTTTGCGTTCCAGGGCCGCGGTGACTCTTTCGAATAAATCCCCCAAATGACAGGCAA
Source organism: Mamestra configurata (assembly GCA_002192655.3). Classification (NCBI taxonomy): domain Eukaryota; kingdom Metazoa; phylum Arthropoda; class Insecta; order Lepidoptera; family Noctuidae; genus Mamestra; species Mamestra configurata. The sequence goes on along the minus strand of NDFZ01001137.1, from coordinate 2,194 downwards.
TGGCCCTGGCGGGCCCCCAATACTGACCCTAACCTTACTTTAATGGCGAAGTTTGATAGGTTTTGAGGTAAAGGTTTTAAAAATATTCAACTTCAAATTCTTAATTCAGTAATCGGGGTACTACTTCCATTTAAAAGAACAAAAGCCATTGTATTTTCAACCACATCCAGTGTAACTATTAGCTGTTGGGATCCAGGCGAGCGAATTAAAGTATTTGTAGTGCGCTCTCGCTATGTGTACCGAGCGCGGTGATACCTAGCTCTGACTGCAGGCACAACGCATCTCACGGCGCTCAACTCATCGGGGTAAAGGCGACGCCACAAAGAGAGGATTCAATGTACTTGAGTAAAACGAACTGAAAATCGAGAGCGAATTGTATGAGTTTTGCTACGGAAGGAGGATTTTCGTTGGACGGTAATATTCCTAGAGGTAAGGTACTCGCAATATCGCTCAAATGATAGTTACTTAAAAGTGTGGCTTATTAGTTGTTTAGCATAAGGTACATGAAACATAATGTAACACGTAACGCTAAAAGCATAGGATATGCTACGCGAGTAACGCTATTTGTATAGGTTATGCTACGCTCGTAACCTTATTTGAATAGGTTATGCTACGCCCGTAGCGCTTTTCGCGTAGGTTATGCTACGCCCGTAGCGCTTCTCGCGTAGGTTATGCTACGCCCGTAGCGCTTCTTGCGTAGGTTATGCTACAGGCGTAGCGCCACATTCCTACTATTACATGCAAAATTTACCTACTATTTAATTTAAAATTGCATTACCTGCACCATTTAAGGCGGTGCCCAAACAATACTAATTATTGGCTAATTTCCAAACCAAGTTAAAGTCGAAGCCGCAGCAATTATAAAGATATCGATCCTGTCTGGCTTTTAGTACTTAACTGCTATTTTTGTTCGTGTGATTAGCCGCAATTAGCTTCGCGCCAGTAAGCAAGCTTCGTAAGAATAGCTGTGAAAGGGGAACGGAAAATACAAGGGCCAAACGAATAGCTAAATTGGGTTTTTCTTTATTAATTGTGATGTACAAACGCCTGTTTTGATCAGTTGTATTTTCTTTTGAAACTATTTTCCTGCATTAAAAATGTATGAAACCAATAAGCATGAAATAAAAACATTATCTGCAAACTCGGCTCGAATATACACTTCGATAATGCAATAACTAAATCATCAATTACCAGGATTTATTGAACTGAAACCGCGTTGTATTATTACAAAATTTGATAATTCTTTGCATAAACGTAGTTGCACCAGATTATTTCATTTCGAACCCGAAAAATACATCCACAAATGCAGCCACTGTGCAAAAACCTTTACCGATCCGGTTTTCCGTGTGCACTGTGTGTAAATACGTTTGTTTACGGGATTAATCAGGAAACTGTTTTGTCTCTAAGTCGGGTGTTACTTTACAATTCGACTTTGTAAACTTTGATTGCATCAGATTACTGCGTCGGGTTCCGTATGTGCCGTAAACAAGGATTTATGTTGATTTGATCGTGTGGTTTTGAATTGGAAGGCGGTTTTAGGTTTTGTGTTAGGAAATTAATGCTTAGAAAGTGTGGAGATGTTAGTTTTGATGAAACGTTGTTGTGAAGTTTTTGCGTAAGTTTGTTACTCAATCACGTCAGAACGGCTGAAACGATCTGGATGAAATTTGGTAAAGAGATAGATTATAGTCTGGCACATAGGAGCTTTTATCCTGGGAGTATGTTCCCTTGGGATAATTTCTGACATACGCGCGGACGGTGCCACTGGTCACTTGCCTTGGCAAATACGAAACCTAGATACTTAAAAGAATTTTGAATAGTGTCATGGTTGAAACGGAAGTATGGAAGACGAAAATATGCTGCGCCAACCACAAATAACATGGGACAAGGGCAGGGAGATAATGATGATGACGACACAAAAGTGTTGCTTCAAGGCGCAGTTACCTACCGTAGGCGCGGGCCTGCGGACGGCGAGCGTTGGGTGGCTCACTGTCCGATCACCACCACTTCTTCTTTCTTCAAATGACTTCTTCCACAGAGCGGAAGAAGTCATTTGATGACTTCCTAACCTTAAAAAAAAGGCGCAGTTACCTATCACATTAATCACTTAACCTCCTCAATCCTCAGGTACACTTCCAATAATAAAATCACAGTCATCATCATCATCTGCCTAGCCTTTTCCCAACTATATTGG